>JAQIWH010005425.1:0-14680 GCA_034695005.1 Cryptops parisi | reverse complement strand
TACTTGTATTTTAAAGTACTTTAAAGTACCTATTCAGAAAGTACTTGTACTTAAGTACGTACTTACGGAAACCCTGTTATCAATACAGTAAGTCATAAAAATTCTGCAATTTCGTGGTAACTCGTTACATACGTATTTCCGGACCACAGTTTATTGAATGTTTCATTGCATGCCCTCTATCGCCTCTTAAAATCAGGTACAGTTATTCCGAATCGCCCTGTATAAGAAATATAACAATCCACTTACTCTATTCTCTTTGACCGTGTTTCGGATGTTCCAAAGAAATTCCAACAGAGCCACGATGCAAGCGAAGCCCATTCCCGCCAACAATACAACAAACACACCACCGACATTAGCCAGTGACAAAGCTGATGCCGAACTTTCAGCTTCTTCAACACAACTTTTAGCTCCTTTCTCCCACCATGTCTTCTTTATCTTTCCTAGTTTTTCTTTTTCTTGAAGATACAAAATGGCATCAGTGAGTTGTGTCCTTAAAGGGGATCCTGAAACAAACAACAACAAAACATGTTAGAGCAAAATTATAATCAAAACGGGTTCAAGACTCACTAATCAGAGGTACCTTTCTGCACTGCAATGCCATAACCCTTGGTATCCAACTTTTGCCCCACTTCACGCAAACCACATTCTTGTTTCGATTCATACTCGATGGTCGAAGATTCCATGAAAAACGCATAGTTTCCAGCCATCACTCGTTTCTTTCCATCGGAATTGTTCGTCATCAACACATCGGGATTTTCATTCAGATAATTACGAATTGATATATATGGTTCCGAATTGGCATTCTGAAATAGTTAAAATTCAATAATTGAAACGATATCCAAAATCAACATACACAGTAATGTGACCAACGGCTTATTTCTTTTATGTACACTATAAATGTTTTTTGTATATAAAGTTTGTACTATTATAACTACAGATGGCCGCCTCTGATTTTTAACTTGAACGTTCAAACAAAAAAATATTCTTACATCAAAAAATCTACGTGTAGATCCCTTTTCAAGAGAACCATACTTCACTTTGGTTTGTCCAGGTAGGTCATGAACGCTCTCAATAGACTGAGCAACAGGTTCAACGGTGAGAAAAGCAGCCAAGTTGGCCGTGTACGAAGAAATAATGATTAACGTAAAGAACCACCACATACCAGCAACAATACGGGTAGACACAGCCCTGGAAAATAAAACGTGGATCTAAACATTAGTTTCCAAACATATATTAATGTGAATTAATAAACCAATACATTTTAACCAAAACAGTATTTGACAAGCAAGCAAATCAAAATTTTAAAAATGACAAGAATTTATTGAATATATAAAAAAATAATTGAAGTGTTACAATTACAGTGGGTGGAACATAGTGTTAACTTTGGCACACAACCTTGCTCGTAACAATATCCAATGAATACAAGACTGAAGCTATTATCTATAATTACTAATTCAAAACAAACTGTGTTAATTACAGAAGTGAAGTGAACAGAAAGACCGCGTAAAAATCAAGCAAAATAAAGCATTTATATAGGAGTTCCTCGATTTAAGAAAGTAGAGTTTGCACAAAATAAATCGAAATTCGCATGTACAAGTGTATCTATATTCTCATAAAGTGACAAACCAATGTACTTTGAGACTGTCCTGCATGTGGACAAACCCAGCGTCCAACATCTTCACCACAAATAATGACATAAAACATTTGTCACACTGTAGCATTAAAACTACAGGCCGTTCAGTCTCTTGTGCATCATCGCACAAAACCATATACATATAACAGCTCAGTTTTCTCGCATATAACAAGAATTTGGAAGATTTCACTGGTCGTATTTTAACGAACTCACAAATAAGCAACTCACATATCGAGGAACTCCTCTACATTAACATGAATGTCCACACTATTGAATCTAGAAAGTCATCAACAACAAAAATGAGATCATTACAAACATATTGTGGAAGCAAATGCAGTATAAAAAATTACAATAAATCAGGTAAAAATTGTTTCAAATTGTCTATTAGTAACATTACAAAATTGTTAATTCATTGAAAAAAATAAGGGTTGAAACGTTGCATTTATCTCAGGTACATGTTTCTGGCAAATAAGGCAAAAAAAAATGACAAACAAGATACAACTCTTCTACTGTATATTATTCCGTGGTTGGTATTTATGGTAACCATGTGAAGGGTAGAAGTGAACAGTATTTAAACTCATGTTGTTTTGCAACATTTATTCATTGTTGATTGGTAATAGACTATATCACACAGACTATTTTTTTGCATTGTCGAGTGTGCTGTTGGCGGTATCGTTGTAAACAGCATTATTTGGATCAAGTCTTTTTCAAACATCCAACGTACTTATCCAAAGGAAAGTTAAAGAAAAATTGGGTTAAAAAGATCCTGTGATGGCATATACCGTAAGCAAGTAGTAATTAAAAACCCCCATCCATTCTAAGGACTCCTGAAATTGATTTTTCCTGCAAAATATCCAGCATTTTATAAATTTTCTCCCTACAATTACACAACACTATGACTATAAAACCATTTGCTAAGAATTTTTGCATTAATCAAAAATAAAAGTTGGTGGTTCGAAGGCGATCAGATACCGCTCTAGTTCTAACCACAGTCTCCATCATCTTCAGCAGATATGTTAAAACCACTTTTAATGACTTCAAATATTCTTAATTTACTTAACACTAGAATTGATTTTATTTGTAGACTTAAAAAACATTTGGAGAAAAAGACTAGAGTGTTTTTTGTTTGTTTGTTATTTTGCCTTTTTTGCCTAAAGTTGTTTTAGTCTTAACGTGCCAATGAAAAAAAAACAACCCTAAACATGCTTTTGGATCCGGATTTCATACAAATAATATTACAAAATTGTCTTTTTTACTATTCGTTTGGAAAAAAATAGTCAACGGCTTATTAAACTTGTGAAAATTACCAATATCAGAAATTACAACTGAAAATGAAGTTATCAAAACATTGAAACATGTAAATTTAAAATTCTACATAAAAAAAATAAGCTCTAAGAGTACAAAAGATTATTTTGTACAAACAATGGAAAAACCAATAGTGATGTGATGACATTATGAATTTGCAACAAAAAACCCAAACCAATTAGAAATAATCTTGAATTAGAGTGAACAAAGATAGTCAAGAAAAATAAAAAAAAAGATAGATCTGCTTGAAAAATAGTATAAAACACGTTTAAACAAATAATAATATGACATTGAAGAATTTTAAACTGATGACTATAAATAACAAAGTACGTACGGTAATCTTGGTAAAAAGAAAAATAGTATAAGTAATTTTAATAAACCGTCAATGAATTAAGAAATTTTAAAAATGAATACCGGTAGTAAAATGTTACCTTGTTGAAATTTTAGACTAATAAGTGGCAAAACATTCGTTTTTTGTCGTTATACTAGTAAAATGTTCGCCGTACTACGGAAACAGATAATACCCGGTCTACTGTAGAACGACGCAGAGCTTGTGAACAACGAACTCTCGTAAATACAACAAAAGCCAATGCTGTGTAGCTCATTCTACCGTTTGTCTTTGTTCTTTGAATTGCTAGATAGAAGGCCCCTGACTTTTGTGGCATGCCCTCTTAATTTAGCGTAATGCTGATTATTTGGTAATCGGAAATAAGTGAAATAGTGTACGGTGAGAAATAAAACATTTCTGGGTAAACCTGAAGATATTCAGGAATGTATTAAATGTCGTTGACAATAAAATTAATTTCTAAGAAGTAGTGACATTTTTAAGAAAATGATGTTTCAAGACGATCAAAAGTAAATTTGTTTGCTAAAAAACAAAACACCTAGCAATTTGTATTGATTCCTACGAGAGGATTATCTATTTTATTGATTATACCGTGCTCTTATTAAAATCCATAATCCAGTGTTAGTTATTTCAATAGTTGTTCTTACAAAAACAAGGTATTTTAGTATGTGTGCTTGTAAATAAAATCAAACCCATTATACAAGTCTTCAAAACATGACCACACAATCTTCAAAACGGATGATTAAAAGAACATTCACATATGAAATTGGTAGAATCGCTTGTTATGACTCACTGTAGTGAGTGACTGAACACTGCTCACTACGTAAAATGTACACGCTCTCTAACTCGTAGTAACATCCTTCTTTCTTTCGGTGCTCAAGGCAAGAGCTCAAGGTGTATTCATGCCTTATACGGCTAAACAGAGATGGAAAATCGCTTGATAATGAGTTGTTTACCCAAAATCTAGGACTTTTTGAACATAAATCAACTATTGAAGAATTAAGGGATGAGGAAGTGCGGTGGTTTTATAAGTATGAAAATGATAAACCGTGGACTCCATTTCTTGGATATGATTCCCTTAGAATTGAAAATGTCAAAAATCTAACCTATCCAACCTATTATTCTGTGTACAAGACACAAGACAGAATACAAAAAACATTTAAGATGAACATAACAATGCTACAGATAACATTGTTGTAAAGACTTATTAGTGTAATTCTATGGTAAACACCAACCACACCAGTAGTGAAAACATTTTAAGCTAATTAAACCCTAATTTGATTCAACTAAACAATGATGAATGCCCCTTTTGGAAACGAAACAAAGCGGTTTACTTATGTCAAGGACTCACTGTTGTGACTGAATATTCTTCAATATGTAGAACGTACACAATTTAACTCATAATAACATTCTCTTTTATTCGTCGTTTGTGCTCAAGAAAAAGACTCAAGATGTAGTCAAGTCTTATGAATTAATCCGTGCGGCAACAATAAACTGACTCCGATTATCAATTCAAATAATTCTAGAAACGTTTGATGATTCGGACTCTTAAAGAGTTTTTACATATGGAACTGGTAGGATGAACAAACCATCATTGTCCTTACATGTCTTCAAAAGAAAGTGTTGAGAATGGTCAGGAAGTTATACTGAAAGGCGGCTACAATAATTAATATTTAAACGCGTATAATAACTCCACACAATACGAAGAACATCAACACATACACCGTCACACTAAATATCAAGAAGAGACAATCACCAAACGAGACGAAACGTTTGAAAAGAATCTCTAATAGCATGAAGATGACTGATAGATACCCTCCAGCGACAGGATAGCTCCAGGATCAATATCTGAACCATGGATGAAACATGTTCACGTACTTAGCCTCCTTCATGTCCGAACAACACCAGCAAACGTTTTTGAACTCACCGTTCGACTAAGTTGTTCAATGTTTCATTTTATTGGTGTGTCGGGTCGCCACGTGCGCCATCGATGATTGGCTGTGGTACAGGTGGTTTGGCACGTCATTTTCCTATCGGTTTGTTGTTACCATCATCTATAATACTTTCCTTCTTTTTCTCTCTCTTGTTTGTCTTTAGATGTTGAAACTATTCAAAGGTTGAATACCATGTATCATCAGGACTAAAATGCTTTCGATCAGCAAGAAGAAATTTTACTGGGAAACTTTATTAAGAAAGCAGCTAACATGTCCTTTGTAACCTTCCACTCCACTAATAGATGGAGTGAAAGCAAGTCAAAATATTATCTGAAAGTTCGATTCGAACTTTGTCCTTTAACATCACTAAAGGTAAGACATTAAAAATCTTATGAACTGACAAAAGAGGTAAAATCCTGGTAAACAAAGTACAAAACTGGATGAGCAAAAAAGGAATGAAACGCCAAAAAACCACTGTTCTGAATAAGAATTTAGGAAATGTGCTACACAACCACTTGGCAAACCTGTTTAGTAATAATTTCCGTTACCGTACTGTGCATCATCGAAACTATGGTTACAGAAACTGTAATGAGAACAGTTTTTAAAAAAACTAGGTATACAGTTATATTGTTTAAAGAGCGCACCTACTGCTTGAAGGCTTGTCATTTGGGGCACACAGATGATGTGTCTGAACAGCGTATGATAATTAAAATCAACTGATCTAAACGAACGTTTCAAAAATCTCGGTATTCGCCGAATTTGATGGTCACATATGCGTCAATTAACAGCGTGTAAAAAGATCAAATCAACTGATCTAGCCTAGACCACACACCTTAGAAAAACCTAAAGACAACAATCACATAAAAATCAAATAAAAAACACCCAGCAATTTGTATTGATTACTACGAGAGGATTATCTATTTTAATGATTATAATCGTGCTATTATTGAAATCCATAAATTTGAACACAAATACACAAATTTGAAGACATGGTGACGAAGTTAATACGTAAGGGGGTCACCTTCAAAGGAAGATACACCTAGACAGAGATGGAAAATCATTTGATAATGAGTTGTTTACCCAAAATCCAGGACTTTTTGAACATAGATCAACTATTGAAGAATTGAGGGATGACAAGTGCGGTGGTTCTATAAGTATGAAAATGATAAACCGTGGACTCCCATTTCTTGGCAATGATTCCATTAGAATTGAAAAGCATTTCAAAAATCTAACTTATCCAACCTATTATTCTGTGCAAATACAAGAAACATTTAAGATGAACATAACAATGCTACAGATAACATTGTTGTAAAAACTCATTAGTGGAATTCTATGGTAAACACCAACCACACTAATAGTGAAAAAATTTGAATCTAATTAAACCCTAATTAGATTCATCTAAATAGTGATGAATGCCCCTTTTGGAAACAGAACAAAGCGGTTTACTTATGTCAAGGACTCACTGTTGTGACTGAATATTCTTCAATGTGTAGAACGTACACAATTTAACTCATAATAACATTCTCTTTTATTCGTCGTTTGTGCCCAAAGAAAGGACTCAAGTTGTAGTCAAGTCTTATGAATTAATCCGTGCGGCAACAATAAACTCGGACTCCGGTTACAACAACTATTAATACGTAAGGGGATCACCTTCAAAGGAAGATACAACTAGACAGAGATGGAAAATCACTTGATAATGAGTTGTTTACCCAAAATCCAGAACTTTTTGAACGTAGATCAACTCGTGAAAAAGTATTGGCTGGGACTTACAATATTCACACGACAATAGCATAAAAAGAAATTTTAAGATAAGATAATCATATACTGTACTTATTGCTTGAAGATTCATGACAGCACATGAGAAACATTTAAGATAACATAACAATACTACAGATAACATTGTTGTAAAGATTCATTAGTGAAATTCTATGGTAAACACCATCGACACCAAGTGAAAACACTTTATGTCAAAGACTCACTGTTGTGACTGAATATTCTTCAATATGTAGAACGTACACAATTTAACTCATAATAACATTCTCTTTTGTTCGTCGTTTGTGCTCAAGGAAAGGGCTCAAAATGTAGTCAAGGCTTATGAATTAATTCGTGTGACAACAATAAACTCCGACTCCGATTATCAATTTGGAAGATAATTCGGACTCTAGAAACGTTCGATGAACTGGAACTGGATATGGAGCTGTAAGTGGAAGTTATTGAAGTTTTTTACATATGAAACTGGTAGCATGAACAAACCATTATTGTCTTGTTCTTGCATGTATTCAGAAGCAAGTGATGAGAATAACACTTCAGGAAGTTATACTGAAAGGCGACTACACCTAAGCAGATTGAAAAGCAGTTTGAAGAGGTGTTTAACCAAAATCCAGAACTTCTTGAAAGAATCTTAGACCAATTTCTTAGACAATTACATCACAAAGCGATAGAAGATGATAATGGTTGAATGTGTCATGAGTGACGCTAAGATACTTTCTGAATAAGAATTTAGGAAATGTGCTACACAGCCACTTGGCGATCCTGTTTAGTAATAATTTCAGTTATCGTACTGTGCATGATCGAAACTATGGTTACAAAAACTGTTAAATGAGAACAGTTTTTTTAAAAAGTATACACCTATATTGTTTAAGGGGTGCACCTATGGCTTGTCATTTGGGGCACACAGATAATGTGGCTGAACAGCGTATAATAATTAAAATCAACTGATCTAGACGCAGTTTTAAAAATCTTGGTATTTGCCGAATGTGCCAGCATTACCTTTTTTTATACAAATATCGAAAAACGAAGCCAGCTATACCCAGACCATGTATAGCTCACAGCTTTTTGCTGTTAACTGCAGCCATTCTGTATCCTAGCCAGCCAGGTTTGTTGTATATTTATTTTAAAATCTCACATCCCATGAGGATGTGATCAAATAGATTAATTCGCCAGTTCGTAACCAGGAATGCGAGTGTGACCTGACATACTCTTGGCACCCAGTTTTTCCACGCAGGTCCTAATTTGTTGGTTTTCAGAAACTGATTAATAAGAGACAGGCGAGGGCAAAGCACCACAAAAGCTGTTAGTCATTAACGGTGTTGGGCTGGAAAGCCTTCAAAAGCTGTAGCCACACGAGAAGCTTCGGCAGAAACGCACTACAAACTGAAAGCAATTCGTTTGTTATACAAAAAAGCTAAACTGTTTACTTTAGAAACCGGTGATTAAGAGCCAACTAATACTTGGGCATTATTAATTAGAGATATCTGGCCACTGCTAGGCCAAATAAACATAGTATAATTAATTAGAGATATCTGGGGATTCGTTTTTCATTGAAGATGGCTACTGCTAGACCAAATAAACATCAAGTTCTTTCATCAAATGTATTGTCCTTTCAACAACAAAATGCAATTAAGTGGTCTTTATATTCCTCATGTACTAAGTTGTTTAATACCATTCTCTCAGAAATATCTTGGGTCACCAAATGAATAAACGTGTAAACCTTCTAACGCGCATGTACATTAGTGCATGACGTTGAATAGCATTTTTATAGCCACTGATCAAGGATTGACACCATGAGTTTCCGCACACTGGTTGACACAATCCTAAATCCACTGTTGTTAAACTACTGCATGGAGTTTAGTAGACTGTTTTAGTAAACAAAACGTGTCGGCTTTTAGTTAGTTATTTAGGTTTTAGAGGCGCACCAACTGCCAAGAGACTTTTGTCGGCTTTTATGTGAACTGTTCAGATACCAGGACAGTTTTGTAATCGGCTAGACTTTGGCTTCAATTTTGTTTGTTTGTTGTTAAACCCACAGTAAAATAGGGTGTTGTGGGTATTTTGAGATTAATAAATAAGCTTACTTAATGGACAATGACACGTCATATATTGTATAAGTATAACTAGATTATCTACCCGGCGTTGCCCGGAGAGAGGGTTGCTGGAGAAAAAATTTAACCATAAGCCATAGTTATTTTTTTCAGATGCTGTACTTATACAATGGGTACCTGTATAGACATCAGTGTTTATGGGTATAACCCCCGGTTTTGGTCCGTTAATACAAAAAATGTACCCCTAGACACGATGGTTATAACCAGTTTATACGTAGTATAGTACTGTGCTTGCAAGTAGTGATCTGTTTTTAGAATTGAACGTCTGAAGTCAATTAAGCGTTAGATCCTATGCTGAATCAGAAGCTATTTTTGCCTTATATGACTCATGTGAACAATGAATGTTAGTTCACATTGTGAGTGAAATCTAGAATGAGTGGATGTTCTGTTAAAACAATAATAACCAAACACGAAAATTTGTAGTTAGTTCTCTTTGGCTTCAGACGGCTCAATTAGTACCTGCAAATGACGTTTCATCCAAAAGTACAGTGCCTGCAAAGACCCATCCCTTATTTTATATTTCAAAGTGGATTGTAAACATTAGCAAATGAACTGATTCTGCTCTCAACAGCACGGTGCACATGCCGATTGTTGAAGTTATTTTCAAATTTGAACAATAAAAATGAAAATGGATGGAGATTGTGGTTAGGGATACGCCTTTTGCGACTTAAGACGATAAAATGAGGGGGAGGGGGCGAGTTGCCCTGGTTTAAAATTAGCCTATGTTTTCCTAATGGTCGTAATGTGTCAATATGTAATATTTGGTCCACATCAGTCAAACGTTGTAGAATTGTATAGACTATGATTGCCATGTTGGTGATTTATGAGTGCTATTTGTTTTGAAAGAGTAGCCGATGTTTGATATATCGCTACCATTCCGATAGTGATTATCATTCAAATTGTTTAGACCTATATTGTATCACAATCCGGATCCAAAAAACGACATTTGAACTTATACTAGTAAAATATCATGATTGGTATTCTTCATTGCAACATTCTATGTGATACGATTATTTAAGCACTTTTAGGTTTCGCTTAGCAAGATCATCGGGTGACGGCATTTTGTGTAACAACCCTTCCGCTGGCCGTAATACTTCTCGTTTAACATCCATATTTCATGATACAATGGCTTAGTGAGTGTTGACACGATGTCACGTGAAGAGTGTAACCAACTTAGAAACAGGAGTCTGCGCATCTTAGCTGCAAGAGAAGCATCTTTCGGAGCCAGTGCGTCTTATGATATTTTTATATCTATTGTAAATGAATGAATTTATTACTTTGTTACTTATCATTTGTTGTTGTTCATCAATTTGTATATATTCTATGTCATTATGCCGTATCGTTACATTTAAAAGACGGAAATTTGGCTCCTAGAACCAATTACTTAATTACCGTAGAGATAACTGCCGTAAGGTAGCTTAGTAATTCTTGAGCAAATTGCCGATTGGCGTTGTGGTCGTAAATAAAAAAAATGGAAAGTAACATCTACCTTGGCGCAATATCCGAACCTTGCTGCATCAACGAACCAATGGTAAACCACAGGCTATTAAGAAAGGTGAAGTTGTTTTCGAGTTCATCTGGATCTTGAATACATGGGTAAGGATTATCCCATTCGTAAGGACTGAACCTATAAAATTAAAATAAAAGTCAGAATCAACAGAATGCTTGTATTGGATAATTAATGAAAAATTAATGCTATATGAAGAATACCAACCTTGCCAAAATGAAAAGAATAATGCTCACGCCGACATATGCTCCTGCCATGTAAATCCAAACTTCAAAAGAAAAAGGGTCAAAAAAACTAAAAAGTGCTGGTGGCTCCTTCATGGGTTTCGTATACAAAATGCTAATTCCTAAACTGATGAAAGGTGTGGTGAAATCCACTGCAGCTTGTCGGTCATTTGTGATGGTCAGATCAGCTAGGGCCATGTCAGCACGCTGTTTAAATTGTATTTACTTGGTATTTACTTTCAACGATTTTAACTTTTGTTTTAATACAGGAGAGGTCCTCGATTTATGCACGAGGTACGTTCCACGCATGATTTTAAATTCACATAAATTAAAAATTGAATCATCAATACTATAAAGGTCACCTGTCACACGCAAGAATTACTCAAACTTAGGTTATCGAGCAATTTTTGGATAACTGACGTCAGTTTTCTAATGATTGGCATGAAATTGACGTTAGTTGTCCGAAAATTGCTCCGAATTGCCACACTTAAAATTGCGCGATTCATGCGTGTGACAGGTGACCATAATAAAGTTTTCCTGCATAAACAACTATCTGAGAAAAGTTTATGCCCAATATTAGCAAAATCGCATAAATCGAAAACTTCCTCACAGTGTTAGCAAGTTACCATTGACAAAAGTGATTGAACTTACACCATAGACAACTTCTCCCACCATTCCATCCCAAAGGCCAGTTTCTTTATTCAGACTTCCATAACCATCCTTTGGAGCACCGTAGATTTCAAACGTAAAATTGATCCGTTTAGCTAGTTCTGTCACCAGTTCCACAACGTAGCCTTCGTAACGTTCATTGCCTCTAAGGACCGATGCATCTTTTTTCTCCATAAAATATGGTGGTCCCTAGAATGATAGATACTTGTTAACTTTACAATTTCAACTTACCCCTAGAAAACCCAAAATAAATTTTGGGAGACCCACTAGTTATTTTTCAGAATGAAACATTTTCAATCTTTCGAGTAATTATTTTTTTTACATTGTTAAATAGGACATTTCTGACATTTAAATTGTCTGCAAATCGTTCCATTACATTGTGACAGTTCAGGTTTTATTTAAAGTATGCGAAATATAAAATAACTAAGCAACGAGTCAAAAAAATGTTTATCAACGAAATCATCCAAAGTATCTTTTATGGTTGTATATTACAACTGTTTCACGTTTCCAAAAAAATAATGTCCTATTGCTTCAAAATAACACGATAAGAAAAGTTACCAGATCAAGGGCAAACCAGACATTATGTTTGATGTTTAGACGTTTGATAAAAAATATATCCAGTAGTAATCATTTTACTTTTACTTCATTATATTCATAGTATGATTAACAAATAATAATCGATCATGTTCGAGCAATATTTCCAATTTTATCATATTTTACGAAATGAGTCTTTTGAGACCCATTTTTGGTGTTAACGTTTGAAAAATATCTTGGTTGGTTAAGTTTTACAGGATGTGTATGAAACAGCCAGAACATCAACACAGAGAAATTGTTTTAAATGATTTTGTTATTAGATATTGTTTTAGAGTGCACAGATCCAATTTTACAGTAAACAGATAAACACACGCCCACATACAATGCCACATTGAAAATTTACATTTTTCAAAAATTAAGCAAGTCTACTCACATGTTTGGTGGCAACTCTATAATGTGGAATCTTGGTGACATTTTTGGCAAAATCATCAACCGGAAATGGGGCCCAATTAAGTTCAATGCCATATTGGTCAACACCAGGTTTTTTGTGCCAGGATCCAATCTGTGCATGATGAACAACATACATATTAGTTAAGAAATTAAGCAGAAATTCTTCAAATTTATTTAAATGCAGTCCGATTACTTTATCAATTCCAGATGGAGCAACATGAGTTAGACGAATGACATCCAGCATAAATAAATTCCTGAAACCATCTTCCTTGTTTAGTGAAACAAATCCCGTCATTGTTTTGTTGTGTAATTCTACCTAAAAGAATACACTTCATTCCATCTTCGGCAAACTGCTATTATTTTTTAACTATCAAGTTTACTTATGAACTACAGGCGTTTCAATCATGAAAAAAAAGTAAACTATAAGAAAACCAATTTACATGTTTGATATAATTCATTATACTACTCCCATGAGTCCATCTGCTGCTGCTATTGCAGTGAAGTGACTGGGCCTGAATCAGATGGCTTCTATCCAAATCAGTTAACGCTGTTGCAAATAATAGAACAGCGTCATACATCAGGGCAGCTTCTGTCTGTTCAAACGCAAAAGTTTTAAATTTATCAGTTACGTTCGCTCAAACTACGCATAACCAAACCAATAACACAAAACAAAAATCTACGACATACTGGAATAATATTATTGTTTATCTTCTGCCAAATTATGGTGTTTTCTTTGTCTCTATCCGATTCTTCTTCTGGTTCGTATCCTTTTTTAATATTCCTGTGTCCCGATTGCAGCATTTCATTGTATAACCATTCTTTCAATATTATTTGTACTTCATGACGAAAAGTATCGACCAATCGAAAACCGGTAATGTTTGCGCCAGAGTATCGGAAATCTTCATTATCGATGGTTTGAAGATCCTAAAAAACCAATCTTTAATGTAGTATCGTTAAGTGAGTGTCAGAATAAAAAACTGTTGAGGAGTTGTAAATTTCCTTCAAAGCACGTCTTTGAATAAGTAAAAATTGTTAAACAAATTTACTTAATAAATTGGGGTTTTTAATTTCTTTTTTAAAAGCAATAACTAAATTTTTGAAATAAAGCAATTTACTTACAAGGTTCGTGATAAAAAAGTTGTAAGCCTCAGTCATCATTCCAACTTGTTGAGCCTGAAAAATTGCATAAACATTAGAATTCAATTTTCATGGAGCAATTTCCAAACTTCACATGTAAATAAACACTTGAAATATTTTAGATGAGCCATGAATATTAAAAAATTTCACAAATATCGAATTATTTTAGGCATATGGTGAGATTTTGTTTGTACAAAAGAGACGTATTTTAATCCCCAAAAAGTTAATAAATTTTATATGTAGTACGATCAACCCTACAAAATCTCTACATGAAATCACTTTGGAAACCACAGCATCAGAGAAAGTGAATATATAAACATGATGTAAATCTGCATACAAACGTGTTTCACATTTGCATTCAGATCGCAAAGTTGTCTTTGTAATTTACTGTATACTTCACCTGTTTCAGAACTTCATGTAAAATTTCAATATTGCAATCAACAATAATTTTCTTGAGTCCTTTATGCATAATGTGCTTCATTGTCCTTCTGTGATTATGTGCAGCATCCAGTTGAAACACTACAACGTCTCGATCCTTATTTGCCATTTTCAACAACTCTTGAACTCTGACAAGACCTGTGAACCACCCCAAAATAATTACATCACTCAATTTTAATTAGTAGCATAAAGTTAATATAGGGATATTTAGCACAACTATACCTAACTTTTAAAGGTACAAAACACAATAAAACGTCTTTTAATAAACTATAAACTATAGTCGGTAAATACCTTTGTAACGAGATACAGCGAAATTACTAAGTTTTATTTCTAAGGACTATAGTGCATTGATAATCTGTTAAAAATACAAGGTATTTCAGGTCTGTTACAAACCTTACAAACCTCCAGGGACAAATTTGTTAAAAAACAAACAAAACTATACACTAAAGTCTACTATTTAAATTTGCCCATCAGTGCTAGTTAGTGATACTATACTCCATTTCACATTAGCTGACACGGAATTAGCTTGAGGCAGTCAAGGAGCCAGCTAGGTGATCACTGTGTGACCACTGATCACACAGCAACTGAAACGTGTGAGAGGTACGCTCGTCAACCATTGGCT
>JAQIWH010005424.1:0-14681 GCA_034695005.1 Cryptops parisi | reverse complement strand
AACCGCAAAACAAACGGACCAATCAGAGCGCGTTATTTTTCCCTGGGACCGTAGCAGGGTAAAGAATGCGAATATGCCTCCCGGTTCTCATAGGGGGTATGGACGCAAAAAAAAACAAACCAGGAAAAAGGGGGTCTGGGGATATCTGAGAAACTTTTTGGGATATTTGAGATAATTCTGGTAGTTTTTTCAATGAACTACAAGCTGTATTGATTGCTACTTGAATAAGTTTATTTTTGAATTTGAATTGAAACTTGTATAAATAAAAATATAAGTGTTCTATTCTATTGATTGTTATTCAATCTTTATCACTGTTTAAAAATGATAGACCTAAAGTAAGTTTATGTGGTACAAGTGTAAATAAGCTTTTTGTTATGATATTTATTTATTTAAAACTCAGTTTCACCAAAATACTTAGTAATTTTTGGAACACTTTCACTTTCCGTAATGTTCTTTGTCGATCGTCAAAGTTTATTGTCTTTATAACAAAGTTAGTTTAAAGTTGAATATTTGGTGTGCATCCAATCATATTTGAATGAATGAAATAATTAGAAAAATAAATAAGTAAAATTTTAAATTGCTTTGTGTCAACACTAGTTTCTGTGACTTTTGCCACTATTGAAGGTATTTTCTTATTTTAAAAAAAAATTATATAGTCAAGGAACGCAAATGCTGTAGTAAATTTTTTTTGCGGACCACCAGTCTACCGGCAGCCCACTAGCCCACTAGGAATTTGCCCGGTGTGTCAGATGGCCAATCCGGGCCTGATGGGACAGGTTCTGAATGTGCCTCGTTTGTTTTTCCAAAACTTAAAAATAAGAACCACCCTAACGGTCAACTATTAACCATTTGGAATGGAATCCTTTGAGTCTTGTTTTCATGATAGGCCTACGTTTCTCCACCAATATGCCATTGGTGATGGCATATACTTTACTTTTATACGAAACTTTACATATACGAAACTTACATATACGAAACTTTTTCGATATGTAGGAAAGCTTATGAGTGATGACCATGACATATTATACTTTATATAATATGTCATGGTGATGACACAGCCATGCGCTGTGTTATGCTGGAAAGCCTACCAAAGCTGTAGCAATGCGCTGTGCTCGGCAGGAAAGCACTATAAACTGTGTTACACAGAAAAATTAAAGTGTTCAATTTGGTTTAGTCTCGCGATTGCCAATGGCTAAGTGAAAAAGGGTTGACAAAAACACATTTTTTTCATAGCACACTTTAGTACATCATGTACAGTATATTCACACTATATAAAGTACATACTATATATATTAAAATAAAAAACTTTTTCCAATCCTTGTTTTTTATTCATAATAAATTTTGTTAAAATAAATCACAAAATATGTATCTAATTTTGCAATAAGCTTAAAATAAATTTAAGTTATTAAACGTAAATAACGTCTTTGGAATGATTATTGTCATAAGGTTTTGTAATTTTTTTAGAGAAATTGTTATGAATACAACTCGCTCTGAAAAAAAACAAAAGAATTTTTTCTACCCTTAAAATAAATTATGTCACTATAATTCGATATTGATATAATTCGCATTACTAAAATTATTTATTGTGGATTTTATAGTTTAAGTTAATTAAATATACATTATTAGAATGTGGAACAAAATCATTCGTTATAAATTGGCGTTTGTGGTGTAATTGGAGTTACTGCTTCTGGTTTGACACAAAATGGAGTCGAAAAGACTATTGGGTCCTCTCCAATCGGAAGATAGAAATTAAATAAGTGGCTTCAAAGACAGTCTCTCCTGGTTTGCTGGTCATGGTGTGGTGGGCGAAATGAGACTATTTTCCACTTGTGGTTATGATTTATGATTCAATTTAAACAAAAAGTTGAAAATGAAGGTTGTAAATAGTGCAACTCTTTGTGTAGAATAAATCGCTGTGTTTGGAGATAGTTGTACTTGGATGACTATATCATTGTATTCGCTGAGTAAGTATTGTATTTGCTGATAAATTATGTGCATCCATTGATAAATCACGCCATGCCATTGATTATTACTACCATTATGTCATCATGGTTATACTAGAATATTAGATCAAACTCTTGCTGTGCAATGCTCGGCTGGGTATAATTATTACGTACTGATAAAATTTAGAACATGGAATTTGTACAGTCCACCCTCGTTAAACCGACCCATTAAAAAACACGGAATCAATGTATCTTCCCACACATTATCCGCCCTCTTTAAACCGCCACCCTTGCTCACCGCCAAACTTTTATCAAGTACGAAGGGTGGTGGTTTAAGAGATTCGACTGTACATTAACCTTGCTTGGTGGTAACTTTGGATTAGAATATTAGATGCCAGTTTCGTTGTGGCTTGATATTTTGTTATAGTCTCAATGGGTAGGCCTACAGATACCATTTTATATTAGTATATTAAACATAAAATTATCAATATCTGTACTCACAGAAACTAGTGTAGGTCAGTTTAAACATTAACACCAAGCTACAAGTGGGATGGGCATCTAATCCAAAAGTACCAATATAAGCCAATGTATATGCACAAATTGACAAATATATGAATCTCTTCTGGTGCAAATGAAAAGAAAAAGTTCAATATTAAGTATGCCTGTTTGAAGCTCAGCTACAATACAGGGTGAGGCACTATTTCCTTTCACCGCAAATGAGCATACTGCTAGGGTTTCTGAACTCTACCTTGATGGGCAACTACTCGGACTCGGGACTCGACTCCAATACTCGCCGAGTCCGATGCTGATATTTTTAAAGCAAATGTATATTGGAACCATTGAGAAAAATTGAAAATGTTTAAAATTTTGATTTTATGTTTAGACGGTTCAGTTCATTAAACATGAACACAACCATATACATTCCCATCCCATAATATAGTATTATGAACTGTGAAGGAGAAGTTTCAATTACATAGGCCTACTATATATTTGAAAGTTCTATTTTTTTATGACATAGAAAGCACATTGTAATATAGATTGTGCACATACATATACATAAATTATTTTTTTACAAGACTATATAGGTAAATTATTTTTTTACAAGACTTTATAGGTTTCTACTGTAAAGTCTACTTCTACTTCAAATACTGTAAAAGAACCTGTTCTATTTGTGCCAATTTTTGCTTGAAAATTAGATTGAGACTAGCAGAAAAGTCTCTGAATGCATTAGTATCTTAACAATATAATTTGCTTTGTCTGTCTGTTCATCTGTCTGTCTGTCGGTCACACTGAGATGGAGAAAATCGTAAAGAAATAAACTTTTTCATTTTCTCCTCCATGAGATTCGAAGCCAGGTTCAAATAATAGCAATATCAGTACTTTACCAACTGGGCCACTTGAACTCTGTTGGAACACAGGTTCCAACAGAACCTGTATTTTTTTTACCACTTAAGAAGTTTACCGTCATTTGTGACGGGCATACCCCAAGTTTTTAAAATATTACATAAAAGCCAAAAATGGCAATAAAGTCTAATAAAAAGGACTGTATTCAAAATAATGGTTTAACAATTATTATTTAAAAAGAAAAAACTATAATCTTTACCCAAAGAAGCGAAAACATTTTGTTTACAATTCCTAATAACGAAGTTATGTTTAAAAAAATATTGAAAAAAAATAGTCATTCAAAAAATAATGTAACAACATTAGATTGAAAAACATAAAAAAAATAATGAAAATAATGAAACAAATTTTGTTTAATTTTTTCATTTGTACTCGGCATTCAGGATTTTGTTTCGAGGGGCTTTTTATCCAACCAAAAATAAAAACACGTAAACAACCTAGTCATAATTAAATGAACGATTAATTGATGTTTGCCTACTTAGTACAGTCTACTATCTACATTCTACAGTATTTTGAACTCAATTTATTTTCAAACATGTAAGATAAAAAAATATATTTTAAATTTTTGGCTTCAGCTTCTTCTTTAGCCCCCCCCCCTCTGGTTACGTAACTGGTACTCGGAATCGACTCGGACTTGGCGAGTCACGAAAAATTAGGACTCTGACTTGCCGAGTCCTGAAAACTTGAGTATTCAGAAACCTTACATACTGCTCATTCATAGGCATGTCAGTCCAAAATAAGTTTTAGTTTTGTGATGATGAGTAGTAACAATAATGATAATTTATATATTTTAAAGTATGTTTGTTGTCGTTACAGGTGATTCACCATAACACAGAACCCTTTACGATGTCGAGTTCACTTGATGATTGCCGACAGGAGGTGGCATGTGAGTCTACAGCTACCTGAAAATAAGGAATCAATTGAGATTGATAACATTTTCAAGATGACCAGTCTGCAGGACGTACACCAGCTTCAGCAAGATGTGAAACCCTATTCTATGGCTGTCAAAAATATGGAATCGATAACTAACATTGAAAATTTACACCGTACGGAATCCTTGAATTTTGGTGATGTGAACCTTGTTGCTCACCCTACAGTCAATGGAACCGAACGGGTGGGTCGAAAACAGGATCAAGATTTGGTTCCTACACTGCACTACAATTGTGAACATACATCGGAGATCGGTCGAAATTTAAAGAATAATTCTTCCATCATTCCGATATCATTTGAAACTTTAACTATCAAATCTGAACCTGAAGAACTCAGTTTGTTTGACGTGCAAATTCCTTCAGAACTGGAACATGGTTTTGATCCACCATCGACGAATAATCATGTTGAACTTTCACCAACAATGACTAATGTTAAAGTTGAAAATATTGTAGATGAACCATACGAGATTATAGTTCCAGATAGGCATATGATGAAAACTGCAAATCTTAGATCATCAACTCCAAGTGAAATTTTGAACTTTGATACAAACCCGGACGATGGAGATGAAAGCCATCTTGTGAAGATTGAATCTTACTATTGTGATGTCAAACTAGTTGATGAAACAGAACCGGAAATAATTGTAATTAAGGAATGTTCTGTGAATTTGGAACGGTTAAATTTGGCAACGGTTTGTAATGTAAATCACAGGAATGAAAACGGATCGGATATAAAGTTGGAAATGCATCAATCGCACATTGTATCTACGTCTAATGAGTTGACACAAACTGCTAAAAAACCACAATCGGGCTCCATTTCTGTAGTGACGTTTGCCAGGAGTGAGAATAGAATTGAAGAAGAAAAAATTCACATTGACAGAAAACCACACAAATGTTTCACTTGCGGAAAGTGCTTCAATGCTCCATATTACTTGAAAATTCACCAAAGAGTTCACACTGGTGAAAAACCTTACGAATGTTCAACTTGCAAGAAGTGCTTCACTCAGGAAGTTCACATGAAAAGTCACCAAAGAGTTCACACGGGTGAAAAGCCATATGAATGTTTTACTTGCAAAAAAGCCTTTGCTCAGGCAAACAGCTTGACTCTTCACCAGAGAGTTCACACCGGTGAAAAACCTTACACATGTTCCACGTGTAAAAAGTGCTTCAGTGTTTCATCTTCCTTGAAACTTCATCAAAGAGTTCACACCGGTGAAAAACCTTATGAATGTTCCACTTGCAAAAAGTGCTTTGCTGATATTGGTGACTTAAAAAAGCATGAAAGAGTTCACACAGGTGAAAAACCTTACCACTGCTCCACTTGCAAAAAGTCATTTGCTTGTGTAGGTAACATGAAAAAGCATGAAAGGATTCACACGGGTGAAAAACCTTATGAGTGTCCCACTTGCAAAAAGAATTTTCGCATATCTTCACATTTGAAGCTTCATCAAAGAATTCACACCGGTGAAACTCCTTACAATTGTTCCATTTGCAAAAAGAGCTTCACTCGGTCATGGTCGTTTACAGTTCATCAAAGACTTCACACGGGCGAAAAACCTTACGAATGTCCCACTTGCAAAAAGTGCTTCGTCGATGGAAGTGATTTGAAAAAGCATGTGAGGTATCACACAGGTGAAAAACCTTATAAATGCTCCACTTGCAATAAGTGCTTTAGTCAGCTGGGTCACTTGAAAAGTCATCAAAGAATTCACACAAGTGAAAAGCCTTACAAATGTTCCATTTGCAAAAAGGCGTTTGGTGACACGTGTCGCTTGAAAAGCCATCAAAGAATTCACACAGGTGAAAAGCCTTACAAATGTTCCACTTGCAAAAAGACATTTAGCCGTGCAAGTAACTTGAAAACGCATAAACGAGTTCACACGGGTGAAAAACCGTATGAATGTCCCACTTGCAAAAAATCCTTCAGCCAGACATCAAAATTGAAACTTCATCAAAGAATTCACACAGGTGAAAAACCTTATGAATGTCCCTCTTGCAAAAAAGCGTTCACTCAGTTGGGTCACTTGAAAAGTCATCAAAGAATTCATACAAGTGAAAAGCCTTATGAATGTCCCACTTGCAAAAAGTCATTCAGTTTTGCAGGTAACTTAAAAATACATCAAAGAATTCACACAGGTGAAAAACCTTACAAATGTTTGTCTTGCAAAAAGAGCTTTAGTCAGCCATCAAACTTGAAAGTTCATTCATGTAAAGCTTGACGGTTGTGAAAACAAACATCAGAATTCTTCAATTGCTGCCCCTTGAAATCTACATAAGGACAATAAACTATTCCAATGATAATTAGCCTTATTTCGATCTTAAAAATTGGATCTTTCAACAAAAACTTATTAAACAAATTTGCAAACAATTTTTATTTTATTTTATTGTGTTTTAGTGTGATGATTGTTATCTATATTATATCCCCTGTGTCCCACATTATGGAGGCTTACATATAACAGGGTTTTTGTGTCTCAAAAGTATGGTATAAATAACGCTTATACTAGCTTTTTCACTGGTATGGTAAGGTTACGTTTTTCAATCTCAAGGAACTACAGAAAATATGTATTTAAATGTTTATTGATTTAAACTATATATTGTGCTGTATCATGTGTATCTTGACTGAACATAATGGGTACAGGTAAGCATGGAATGTTGCTTTTACGGCTCAAATAGGTGACAAGCTCGGCCGGGGAGTGAATTGATAAGTTTATGGATCAGCTGACTGTTCAGACGAACTCGCACGTTCTGGATGGCATGTTTAAGTTTCTCAAACACTTGATTGTACCGATTTTCATTGTACCACAGAAGTAGACAGCTCTCCCCAATATTGTAGAATACAGAAATACATAAACATGGCAGCCTTAATTTGGAAGAGACATTGGTGGTTTTCTGTGTGCCTGTGGTCACTACACATTAATTTTATTTTGCATAGTCTTGCAACTCAACGACTATGTTGTAGGACCCAGGTCTTCATGAGACATTTCCAAGACGAAACTTCCCATCTCATTTGTTGAATGGAAATTTCGTTTTCAAGACTTAAAGTTAAACTTAGCAGTACAGTAACACCACTGTGTAGCAAGCGAACTGAAATGTGTATCTACTACTGTACTGAATCAGGCTGTCAGTGGTGCTGCTGTGCAAAGCTGCAAACGTGCTTATGCCCTAATATTTTCATATTCTTGATTTTCATATGTATTATGTTTCTACGAATTAATGTAAGTTGCGTTTAAGGAACTCGTGGTGTTACTGTATTGCAATGCTAATTTCACATTTTTGCCAAAAACAGGACAGGTATTCTATAGAATGACTGGTTTCTATACTTTACAGGTAACACATATTTTTTATATTTTTTCATTGTTATATTTTATAATTTTATCATGAAATTATGATTTTTATAAATGAAATTTGTTCAAAAAATTAAATATAAGTTGCAAACAAAATACATATCAAGTTTGCAATAATATAAGCTTACCAATTTAAAATAAAATTGGTAGGTCACTATATATTGATTAATTCGCATTATTCAAGTTATTTATTGTGGATTTTAAATTTTAAGATAATTAAACTATAAGCTTACATTATTAAAATGTGGGACAAACAGTGTTTGTAAATTGCTTATTTTGTTAGGCAGAGATCTTGCAGGACATCTCGTTTTGACACAAAATGGAGTGCAATGGAAAAGGTGATTGCGGGCGTCCAATCGGATAGTTTATAACCAATGTAAATCAAACAGACTTATCGACTATCTTTGGACGTTTATGAGCGTTTTTAGCAAAAAAGCGTCCAACGTGAACGTAGTCAAAAAGTTGAATTGAATTCGAGTCGAGGTGAAGCTTGAAAAACTGGCAACTCTTCGTGTTTAATATATCGCTGTGTTGTATTTGGTGAGTAAATATTATATAGTTAACATGTTGTTGTTATTATTATATGTTGATAAATCACGCGATTGATTACTACCACAGTAGAACAATGTCCGTGCATAGATCTAACTTGTGCACGGCGTGGCGTGGATCGCTAATTCGCTACTGTCACGAGCGCACTATATTTTAGAACAGGTTGGACCCAAAGGTATGTATATACCTTTGGGTTGGACCTCATTAATCCGGCAGCAACTTTGAACTATTGGAATTTACAGTAAATACTTTGGTTCATAATTTTTCAATTGATTGTTAATACTTCTGGTTTAACTTTACAGTAAAATCAACAGTGAATACTTTACTTCATAATTTATAAGTTTGCAGTTTATTTTGTCATTTTTTCCTAAAAGTCACTCTTTCGGAAAATCCGCTAATCTGGCCGGCTATATTTTGGTCCTATGCTTTCCGGATTAGTGAGGTCCAACCTGTGTGGATAAAGTTTAGTATGTGACCAGTGGAATTTGTGCATTAAACCTATATATTTGACCAATATTTTTTATATAGTTCGTGCATACCACGAACTATATGCACATGTCTTGTACTGTAGTGCACTGCAGGTCTGCAATGCACTACAAAAATTTCCACATAAACTTTATTAGTTTCCACTTCTGTTTCACCGAGCATCATATTTGTATAAGCTGATAGCAAATAATAACGGAGTTTCGAATTGTTTAGATCTTATTTTGGACACTCCGTATACCCCTCCCCATACACATATATTCTCCCCCTACTGAAAGGCGACTGGATATAACACTGCACAGATATTGAACAATGGATCCTGAAATACAACAATGTTGGTAGCGACAAAGGTTTCACTGTAATCAAAGTTTTTGAATAAAAATTCAATATTTCACAAGATGGGGGGGGGGGGCAAAATTTTCATTTTTTGTCTCAGGTACCAGAATGGCTCGGCACGACTCTGACTCTTTGATCTAAGAAACAATATAAATGGATATATCACAAAGTATTTTACATCAGTTGTATTAAAATTAGTACTGTACAATTATATTTTTATTTCTCAACATTGATGACGCTCTCCCTGTGTGCTACATGTTAACAATTTTAACACCTAAAAATATATTTTTTTGTTATTATAGGTAATACGCTATAGCAGAATTTATTATGGTGTCAAGTCCTCTTGATGGATACCAGCAGCAGGAGGAATAAAATTCTGCAGCTACCAACAATAGGGAATCAATAACTCCTTTGAGATGTCCAGTCTGCGGGATTTATGCCAGCATCAGCAGACTGTGAAACCACATTATATGGAAAACATAAAATCAGTAACTCACACGGGAAATTTACAATATATGGAATCCTTAAATTTTGGTGATGGTCAGCCAACCCATGAAACTGAATGGCTGGACCAAACACCGGACAAAGATTTTGTTCCTCAACTGCAGTACAAATGTGAACGTGCATTGGAGATAGATCGGGATTTAAAGGCTACTAATTCCATCGTTCCGATATCACTTCAACCTTTAACTATCAAATCTGAACCTAAAGAACTTGATTTGTTTAACCTGCCGATGCCTTCAGGACTTGAAATTGGTTTTGTTTTGCCGTCAACGAATAATTATGTTGAACTTTCAGCAACACTGGCTACAGTTAAAGTTGAAAATATTGTAGATGTTCCACAGATTAGCGATTCACTCGCCCTAGAACCGTGCGAGGCTTTAGTTCCAACAAAGCATATGATGAAAACTGAATCTCGTCAATCGTCAATAACAAGTGACATTGTCAACTTTGATACAAAGCCAGTTGATACAGATATAACCCATCTTGTGAAGATCGAATCTTACTATTGTGATTCCAAGCTAGTTGAAAAAGAAATGGAAACAATGGAAATTAAGGAATGTTCAGTGGTTTTGGAGCGGTTGAATTTGACAACACTTCATGATGTGAATCACAGGAATGAAAACGAATTGGATATAAAGTTGAAAATGCTTAAATCGCATAATGTATGTAAATCAAACAAATTGTTACACAGTGGTAAAAAACCACACAAGTGCTCCATTGGTGTAGCGACGTTGGCTACGAGTGAGACTAGAAATGAAGATCAGGAAACTCACATTAGAGGAAAACCACACACATGTCCTACTTGTAAAAAGTGCTTCCCGGCTCCATCTGCCTTGAAAATTCATCAAAGAATTCACACAGGTGAAAAACCTTATAAATGCCTGACTTGCAAAAAAGCCTTTGCTCAGGCATCCAAATTGAAACTTCATCAAAAAATTCACACAGATGAAAATTCTTATCAATGTCCCATATGCAAAATGTCTTTCAGCAATGCGACTAATTTGAAACATCATCGAAGAATTCACATAGGTGAAAAACATCATAAGTGTTTTACTTGCGAAAAATGCTTTAAATTCTTGTGTCACTTGAAAACTCACCAAAGAATTCACACAGGTGAAAAACCTTACAAATGTTCCACTTGCAAAAAGTCATTTAGACTTGCTTCTAGTTTGAGACTGCATAAAAAACTTCACACAGGTGAAAAACTTTTTGAATGTTCCACTTGCAAAAAAGTCTTCACTGAGAGATCAAAATTGAAACGTCATGAAAGAATTCACACAAGTGAAGAACCTTATGAATGTTCTATTTGTAAAAAGGGTTTTCATGCTTCTTCATATTTAAACAGTCATCAAAGCATTCACACAGGTGAAAAACCTTACAAATGTTCCATTTGCAAAAAGTCATTCAGACTTGCTTCTAGTTTGAGACTGCATAAAAAACTTCATACAGGCGAAAAACTTTTTGAATGTTTCACTTGCAAAAAAGCCTTCACTGAGAGATCAAAATTGAAACGTCATGAAAGAATTCACACAGGTGAAAAACCTTATGAATGTTCTATTTGTAAAAAGGGTTTTCATGCTTCTTCATATTTGAACAGTCATCAAAGCATTCACACAGGTGAAAAACCTTACAAATGTTCCACTTGCAAAAAGTCATTCAGACTTGCTTCTAGTTTGAGACTGCATAAAAGACTTCACACAGGTGAAAAACTTTTTGAATGTTCTACTTGCAAAAAAGCTTTCACTGAGAGATCAAAATTGAAACGTCATGAAAGAATTCACACAGGTGAAAAACCTTACAAATGTTCCACTTGCAAAAAAACCTTCACTGAGAGATCAAAATTGAAACGTCATGAAACAATTCACACAGGTGAAAAACCTTATGAATGTTCTATTTGTAAAAAGGGTTTTTTTCATGCTTCATATTTGAAAACTCATCAAAGAATCCATACAGGTGAAAAACCTTATAAATGTTCCATTTGCAAAAAGGCTTTTCGGGATGCTTCAAGTTTTACTGTTCATCAAAAAATTCACACAGGTGAAAAACCTTACAAATGTTTCACTTGCAAAAAGTCATTCAGCTGTAAAAGTTACTTGACAATACATAAACGAGTTCACACAGGTGAAAAACCTTATGAGTGTCCTACTTGCAACAAAACCTTTACTCGGAGATCTGGAGTGAAAGTTCATCAAAGAATTCACTCAGGTGAAATGCCCTATAAGTGTACTACTTGCGAAAAGTGCTTCGGTCATTTGTCTCACTTGAAACGTCATTGTAGAATTCACACAGGTGAAAAACCTTACTTGTGTTTTATTTGCAAAAAAGGCTTTGATTTGAAAACAAATTTGAAAGTTCATGAAAGAGTTCACACAGGTGATAAACCTTAAATGTTCCACTTGCAAAAACTCATTCAGCTCTACAAGGAACTTAAAAAGACATAAAAGAGTTCACATGGGTGAATAACTGAATGAATGTCTCACTTGCTAAAAAAGTCTTCACTCACAAGATCAAAACGAAGTTCATCAAAAAATTCACACTGGTGAAAAACCTGAGAAATGTTCCTCTTGCAAAAATAACTTTACTCAGCCATCAAACTTGAAAGTTCATTCATGTAAAGCTTGACGGTGGTGAAAAAATAACATCAGAATTTTCTAGTTGCTGCCCATTGACACCTATGTAAAGAGCATAACTAAAACTATTTCAAAGTTAATTATGTATATTTCAATCTTGGAGTTCGATCTTTTAACAAAATTTATTAAACAAATTTGCAAACAGTTGTTGTATTATTTTATTGTGTTAGGTTTAGTGCAATGATGATATTATGTTGTTATTTTTATATTATGCTTTTTTTGTCTTAAATTGTATAATTAAGACTTTTTGGTCCCGAAGTATGGTATAAGTAACGTTTATTTAAAATAGCTATTGTTTGGGTTAGGTTGAAAAAAGATACATTTGAGAAATATTACCTTTGGATTATAATTTTATTTTAATGAACACAATAACTACTGTTCATGATTGCAATGGATTTTTGTGATATGATTTAGATATTTATTAGTTAGATATTGACAGTTTTAGACATTATAGACAAACATTTTTACAAGTGTAGCATTATGAAAGAGTACATACATACATATTGTAACAACAAAGTATAGAATCCAGAATTTTATAGAATGCTGAGCTTCTTTTGGCAAAGTATGAAATAATAATAGTGTATATGTTACAGACAATATATATGATCTAAGAATTGTATACAATTCTAAAGCTGGTTAAACAGTGTATCACATTATCATTGGAATAGTAATGGTAATGAAAAATTTAGCTTAGGTTTAAATTTAGGCTTGCTTGAATGTTTTTCTTAGAGAAAATGGTAACTAACCTAATCCAAACTGTTCTATACAAAATGTTATTTCATACTTTGCCAAATGATGCAGGGCAGTGTATACAATGTCAGGATCACATACATTGTCTGTATACAAATATTTAGTTTAGGGTTGGTAATTGTGCAATGTTTTCTTTATAAAAAAAAGTTTACTGCCGAAATTTTTGCTCAACAGTATTTCAATGCTAATTTCATATTGTTTTGCCAAAAGCTGGCCAGGTGTTCCATACTTTGGATTTCATGCTTTGCTGGTAACATAAATTTACATTTTCTTTATACTAGAAATCGACCCGTGCTGTAGCATAGGAGCATGAATGACGTCTTGAGGAAGTCACTCAATAGACGGGGCTAAAGCGTTCATCACTGACTAACATTCATCACTGACTCTCAAACGTTTATCGCTGAATTTCTCTCTCACCAACACGTACAGATCTGGGTTATTCTTATTAAGATATTATCATAAAATCACGATTCTTATTAATTTTCTTCCAAAAATAAATGAGTGGCAAATTTATTCGTTACAAAATACCATGTTCTTGCTTGGCAATAAATTGAAAATAAAATTGTTAAGTTGGTAACTTTATCTTAACTTGTTGGTAGCATATGTTATGTTTTGTAGATTTTAGAATTTAAGAAAATTAGAATACACATGAGAAAGTGGAACAACGCTTCTCTTGATACATTGGCGCTTGTTTGGCCATTGGCTGGTTCGACACAAAATGGAGTGCAATGAAAAGGCGATTGGGGGCTCTCAATCGGGAGGAGAAAGAGATAAAGGAGCCACAGCCAGAGACGAAACGTTGAATGGAAGGTTGTAAAAATTGCAACTCTTGTGTTTAATATTTTGCTGTATTAGGATAACCATATGTTTGAGTGTATTTGGTGAGTAAGTATTATATAGTTGATAAATTACGCCGTTGCTTACTATATTATACTAACTAATAACAGATAGTATGCTTGCTATTCACGTATTGGTCGCAATTGATAAATGAAAGTCATTTATCGTTCCTTTATATTATCGATAAATAAGTAGGAAGTGTACTGTAATTAAATTATAATTTAATTACACTTCCTACTTCTTTAAAATTCACGCTCAATGAAAGTTTTTTCTTTTGTACTGTATTTGCGAATTAAATTTAATACTGTAATAGAGAAAAGGTTGTATTTTAACTGATTAGTTAACGTTCATGACATGTTTGGTTTTTATCGGATCACGAATGGTTTTGGATAGGCAGGCAAGCAATAACAATTTTTGGCATATTTCATTATGATCTTCATGAATGCTTATACCTAAATTATCCTTGTTAATGTCATTCATTAATGCCTTAGGTTTCTGGAAATTTTACTTTTTAAATAAGGATATAAAAAAAAACAATTCTAAGTATCATTGTCATTAAGTCAAAAGATCTTATTAAAACTAATGTCTTGTGTTTTTGAAATGTTAATTTTTATTATTGGTTTAAGTTTCTGGACATTTCACTTTATAAATAAGGATGAAATTTTGTCTTACGGCTTTGAAAATGCTTAGTTTTTAAATAATGATAAAATTGATACCCTGTGTGTGTGGAATGTAATTAATGAAACAAAAAGGAAACTATAAACAAAGGTATGGTAGTCATAATCAGGGCCGGATTTACACTATAAGCCAAATAAGCTACAGCTTAGGGCCTCACAGTCTGGAGGGGCCTCAGTTTTAAAGGCTTCTCAAAAATTGATTAATAAATATCAAATAAAAGTCTTGAATAAGCAGGTTTTCATAGCTTCTCCATCTTAAAACGTAGGATTTGTACAGCAGCAGCATGATACTTAAAAATGC
>JAQIWH010005423.1:0-14688 GCA_034695005.1 Cryptops parisi | reverse complement strand
AAACAACTTTACAGTTACAGATTTTGTCTTATTCTCAGATTATAATTGCATAATCTCAACTTTGCATCATGATATACTTTTTTGGTGATACATGCATTTGTCAATTTTTTTTAAGTGGTACAATACTTCAAAAGTTTGGGAACCTCCAATTTTATCGTATAATATAACTCAAAACTTTCAAAGACTGAAAATAATCATTAAAAATGGATAAACAAATTTAATAAACACAGAAATTCATTTCAACATCATTCAAAGTGTCCTCGTTATAAATGGCAAAAACAAACCATTCTTCACTCAAAAACTTTGAACATGAAATTTGGAATGCAATCGTTTTACATTACTGTTAATAATTCAAAGTACCATGATATATAGTTATTATACTTTATGAATGCTAATTCTCATCCTACCCCCAAACCGCAAATCACTGGCGAACAGCGTAACAGAACTACAAAGTTACGGCAACTTCATTCAAAATCTCTTTCAGACGTTCCAAATGAGCTGAGAGCTCAGCAGGGTCATTCTCGGGTTGCGCTCGATGCAAAAGAGACAGCGCATTGATATACTCCATTTCCGTAAACTGAGGGCCTTGATCAACAATCAAGTTCAGTATTTCCTGAAACAAAAAACAAATATCATTACAAACAAACGTTAGTATTTTAAACAAACTTGCGCAATACTTGTTTAAACTCTACCTCGATAGTATGATATAACAATTCGTAGTAATGGCGAGCATGGTCCAATGCTACTTCTCTGGACATCGTTATGTTGGTAAGGTTCTGTTGAATTGCAAAGATGTTGCGGCACCTGAATTAATAAATTTAGTACAACGATTAGACAATGGCTTCATTCATCATCATGAAACAAAATGTAAGCACAGGATTTGAAAGGTGGATTATGGTCAACCCTTACATTTTTTTAATTCCATTGGCATTGATACGTTTAATATACTGCACACTGCTGATGAGAATGGAGCTGATTAAATGTCCTAAACCCTCAAAAACATATCTGTAATTTAAAACACATAATTTTAATCATCACTTTCAATAAATCAAATTATGGTTGTTGTTTATTTGAAGTTTCTTACTTAAACTTCTTAGGTTGTAATGTTGACGTCATAGCTTCTTCAATGCTTGCCAAATCTTTGTTCAGTTTCATGATGTCGGGGTCAGGATCATGACAATTCATTCCACTCGCAAAGGAACCCTGATAATCAAAAGCAAATGATGAAAATGCCATTTAAATTTTCTACAAATTTGATCCTCTTTTTAAAATTGATTCAAAGCTTACATACTTGTTTAGCAACTGGAAGCAGGTAGTAGAAGCAATGGACGCGCACTTCCAAATGCATGACAAGAAGACACGTGTTGGCCAACTCTTGAAATTCATGGCCAAGCTGACGAAGAGATCTTGGGGAAAAAACAAATCAATAACAACTTTCAGGCACATGAAATTAAGAATGACTATACATAGGGTGACCAAGTTTGAAAACTAAAAACCGGGACACAAAAACAATATATCGATATCTTTTTTTTTAAATATTGCTACATCTAAAAAAATGCTAATTTGTTGACATACAAACTTTGTATAACCAGTTTTAAGTAAAGGAAAATTGGATACACTAAAAAAAACAGCTTATTATGTAAAAAAAAAAAAAAAAAGCTTAAAAAATAGTATAAAATTGAATAGATCTATTATTGGTCAATATTAAAAAATTGGGACAAAAGGGCATCCTGAAAAACTTTTTCAGGACATTGTGGTGAAAACTGGGACGTCTGGTCACCCTAACTACACATATACAGCAATCCAAAATTCAGCACTTCAAAATTGAGAAAATTTAATTAAAATATATTTTCTTACTGTATCGTGTTGTCAGCAACAGGTGCCATATCATCCTAAGTGTTTTGCAAAAAAAAAAAATTAAAATAAAACAATATAAATCATGCTTTGACATGTAATTGAGCGGTAATCATCATATTACCAAATTTAGCGTGGGGGTTGATGGTGTCATTGGTGTGACGGGGCTGTTCATCGGATTAGGCAGGATTTCAGCAAACCTTACAATCCGACCACCAAACCATTCCTGTAAAAACAAATCCTCCTTGTAACCAAATATCTATTTCACCAACTAGGCACCTGAAACCAAACTAACCAAGCTCTCTTGCAGCAATGCCAAAACACGCAATTGCTGAACATCTCCCAAAATTTCGTGATGAGGAATCAAGATATCCCCCAAGTTCTCTGTGAGCATTTCCGATTCTTTGCGGTTACGCGCTTTGATCTCTTCAGGCGATTCTTCGTAATCGGCACCTTTGTTTTCCTTCCAGTTTTGCAGGTTGGTCCAATTAGGCAGAGAACTTTTCAAAATAAATGAAAAAGCATAACATGTTCAAATCAAACAAATCCACAAGTTGAGTCTGTTTCTTTAAGTTTGGTAAGCATTTATAGTATACCGTAAAAAGCGACTGATGTCTTCATCTTTAGCCCACGTAGCACTGATGATGCGTTTGTCTTCAGACTCAGGCTGAACAATTCCTGAACAAAAAGTTAAATAACACTTGTAAAACCAGAAACTGCATCACAGTTGGATCATGTTAAACCATAGTGAACTAATTCACTTTTTACAGTTCCATGAAATGAGGCCAGTAAGTCATAATCTAGACATATAGACTAAGAATTATATTGCTTTATCAATTAGGAGAGTTAAATGGCCCTACAAACCAGTTGGAATAGCATATAACCCAATGGACAAACCACATGTAAAATCATCATTTTCTAGAAAATGAAGTTTTTTGACTCTTATGATTTTAAGACAATCCAATCGATATGACACTTTGGCTCAAAGGTAAGTAATAAAGTTCTGGTTTGCACAACTTCATTTGAGAAACATTAAACAAAGATGCGCGTACACTGCCTCATGGTGCACATGCATAACTCTTGGTTGTAAACCAAAAGTTGCCTATATGTATTACTTGAGAGACATTTACCTCGATAAGCAGCTTGGCATGTTTCTTTGTAATTTACAAGAATGCTGCAAATTAAATTGAGAAAGTGTTCGCTGTAGAATGGCAGGTGACACATCAGATCCCGCAACTCTTGAATGCTGTTGTAAACGCTCACGGTACTCTGAGAACAATGCGTTCCATTGTAATCAAAGTTAACGCATCAAAACTAAGTTGGATGATGTTGACTATTATAACAAAGTGTATTTACTTGCAAAAGAGGACGACTTATGTTCAAGTTCTTCTGCATTTCAGGATCAATGTAAGCTTTCCAAGCATCCAGATCTATAATAATACAATCAGCAACAAATTTTTTAAAAGTAACAATTATTTGCTGTATGTCACGGTCGAATGAACTTACTTTTAGTAGCAGCTTCTGTGGTGTTAGCTATTTCATTCTGAACTTGAACAAGGAAAACATCCTTAACATAATCGGTAATAAAAGTGTGAAGTGTGCAGTGGGCGCTGAAATAAAATCAATAAATTTACATCAAGTACGATTTTAAAACATGCTTCATATTATAAATAAAAACAAACAAATACTACCCTTCACATAATCCGAGTATCAGTTCTATTTCATCGCTAAATTTCATGAGTGGCTTAAAAATCACTATAAATACAAATTCAATTTGATTCAATATGTTTCTTGATCTAATTGTTTACAATTGAGGAATTGGGTGGAATAACAGCATAACTCTAAAAATGAAGTTTTGAGAAAAACAGCAAAAAACTTCTGGCACATTCAAATTTAAGATTAAAATTCCTGCCAACTGTATATGTATACAAGGAAAATGAACAGATTTAGCAAAAAATCTGTTAACTTTAGTTGACAAGTCTCGAGTTATAAGCTAATTTAAAAATGCGTTATTCCAAATATTGTGCTAATTAAAAATGCATTTACGCCGTATTTCCAAATATCAGTATCTTTTCATTTTGGAAGAAAAGCGAGCGAGTGAAACAACAAGAAAGTGAAGCAACAAAAATAAAAAAATTACAAAGAATTTCAGATTTACAATAGTCGCATTCCATAATCTTGCCCCAAAAAGTCTTAATGTACAAATTATAGGTCTTTATGCTATAGACTGGTTTAAAACGATTCAATATATGCATTTTAAGGAATAACGACATAAGTAGATTTACGCTGTTTTTCCACCCAACTCCTCAATTTGTAATGTTTCTTTTTTAACAATTATGCCACATACTTGTTATGTTCCTAGCATCTGGGCAGCAAACATAAAATTTGCTGTTTTCCACTTCCGACTCATCGTTGTCTGCCGTCTAATCAAAATGAAAATATTCATATTCAACCAATATGAACAGCGAAAGAAAAACATAAAAAGTCCTTGTTTTAAGCAAGTTCCTTATATGCGGTTTTGCTAAGACAAAACAGGAGAAGTCCTCCCAGACGCTCAGTATAAGCAAAACAATTACACTTGCAAGCAATTCTGATTGATTTTGCCACTCTGAGAATTTAAAAATATGTGGTTTTTGATTTATGCTAAGTTTATTACAGAACCCTCACATAAATCCAATGATCTTGTATGTGTAAAAAATAAAGGCAAACCTTAACAAAAAATATACGGAATAAACCTAATATAAAAAAACAAATTTTATGCACAACGTTAGTATATAAAACTCACTGTGCCATAAATTCCTTGCTTTTGTTCCTTTAAGTAGCTGTTAACACTCAGCGCAAGAGATGATGAATCAAATCTGAATAGAGGAACCTATGATCATAAAACGTAACAACTTTACTTGATATATTATACTACAGTACATAATATTATATCGTCTGCTAAGACTACATTCACGTTGGACGCTTACACGCTAAATTCATTCACGCTTATAAGCGCTTATGAGCACCGTTAGCTTTGATGTCCGAGCACTCATGCTTACACTGCATTCTCTTTGAAGCGTAAGCGCTAAAGCTCACACTGCCCCACCTCGCCGGAAAAATCGTTTGTGAGCGGAAGTGGTGGCCCTCGCGATGACACACTTGCGAGCGCTTACAGCTCCAAAATGAATGGACTTGTAAGCGCTTATAAGTGAAAAAGCGTACAAAGTGAATGTAGCCTTAGAATGTAAACCTGCTAACTCCATTTTGACTCAGTTTAAGATTAACATACCATTCCATTAATAAAGATAAGTTGCATCGACTAAGAAAACTAACTCAGCTCAATTTGATTTCTAGCAGTGTAAATGTGCAATGAAAAATTTTGTGTGTCACTAAATGGAGTTGGAAGGTTTACACTCTAAACCGATGATAACATACATCTCATATATATATATATATATATATATATATTACCGAATATATATTTTACAATATATTCCAAACCAACAGTAACCAACAAAACAATAAATACTATTTTAAAAAGATTAGACATACCCTCTTAGATTTAACATTTTTTCGAGAAAAGAACGAAGTGATGTCAGTCATGGTTTCAGTGAATCCAGATGTTTGTTGTTGAGTTGATGTTGTATTCTGAACATCCAAGTAATCACTCAGCAAAGCTTCAAGCTGTCAACACAGTAAAAAAAGATAAATTTAAAAACCCAGTAAATTAAAACAAACAAGTCCAGTCCCTCACTACTATCCCAAATACACAACATACTCACAATAATATAAACTACAAGTTCTCAAGTTAGGATACACAAGTTTACGTCACAGAAGTTCCCAAGTTCATGCCTTACGCCGCCATATAAATGAGAATTTTCAGTTGTTTTTTTAATTTTTACCAAACCCCCTAGTGCTTTTTCCTGAATTCTGAATCATTTTCTAACCTTAAAAAACTTTTCTAAGTTGGCAACCTTCTAACAAAAGCTTGAAGACTTGCCGTACAGACTTTAGCGTAGCAACAGTTGTTTACGTACCACAACTTGCATTTTGGACCACACGTCGGCTAACTCGTACAGTGGAACATCCAAGCAGTGTTCAGACTAGATGAAAAAATACAGAACATTGATAGATCATTACATATTAGTTGGAATAATGATAAACAAAACTATCGGACAAGATGGCGAACTCTGGCGACTCGCCGGGATAAGCAAGCTCGATGATGATGATAAACAAAACTATACATTACCACGGCTCGTTTGAAGTTCACAAGAACACACTCATGGGCCCGTGCAATGCATCGAAATTGTTCAAACAGCAACTGCAGAAGCTCGAGCAACACTCTGGGCTGTTTCTGCGTGGCCAAATCTTCTCCTTGAAAGGTCTGAATATTTTCCGCAACTTGCTGCGCTGCCTGGTGCGAGATGGATCGCAGTTCTCGATGCATTCGATTTTTAATGATCTAGTTTATTGTTTCAAGGTCAGAACATTCGTAACACATGTGAACTATCATGATCTCAAACAGGACCTACTTCGACAGCTTCAGGAATACTGCTCAGCAGCACAAGGCATTCGACTAAAATCGCCATAAAATGTTCCGTGTCATCTTCTGGGTTCAAAATGGACAGATCTTCGGAAACTATGCATTCGTCGGAAACGTTACCAACAGGACTGAGCGTCATCGTTCCTACAATGCAGGACATAAATTTCATTACTGAGTCCACCAAAATACACTTGGAAACTCATTCCTAAACGTACTCGAACGTTGGCGCTGAATATGAGTTGGTGTGGTAGGTGTGACGTCCAAATAATTCTTCTTGACGGATAAACCATTTTCTTTTCTTTCTGAGTTCATTTGCGGCGTGGCATCTTTCCTACTTCTGTCGGAACCACTGCGCTGAAAGGGTGACATCTCTCGTCCATAGGCCGAGCCCTGACGCTGTATTTGATGGTACACTTCGCATGTCGATTTTATGTACAGATGTTTGTGAAGTTCTTCGATTACTACTTCATGCAAATGCTGCAAAAATTATTATATTATTGGCTCTATCCCATTAACAACTCACACTTTTCTGTTAACAATTTTTTTAAAACGCCAAGTGAATTCAACAATTTCAAGCTCACCTTTTTCTTTTTCTGCAGTTCTGTTTTGACATCGTTCAATCCCTCAACACCATCAAGATCATTTTCAAGTTGTTTAACTGAAAATTGAACAAAAAAACCAATTCAAAATTGATTTTTTTTTATACACAAAATAAAGATGACAAACTATAGAATAGTTTTCCAGTTCAAAGCGGATTAACCAGTGAAAAATAAACTGAAAAATGTTTTAATCCATTATATACAATGAATAACTTACTAGAAGCGACCAAAAGTTGCGTGGCATGTAAATAATGCTTCTTAGAAATGTGGTTTTGTACTTGTTCCGCTACATCTTTCAAATTTTCACTAGAAAGTGACAAAAATAAAACGCATTACGTTGTCAAATTTCCACGAATGTTGTTTCAGATGCCATAAATAAATAAATAAATAAATATATAAACACAAAAAAAAATCACATACATTTGTTCGAGTAAGTAAAGTATATGCTTATGCTTAATTCCACGAAGCCAGAGCTGCTTGAGCTCATCTCGCTTGCAGTTTAACAAATTTTTGCTTGCTTCCAATTTTTCACGAATGCTTGCAATCTTTTCTCTTGATGCTAAAATAAAAATAAAAATCATCACCATCACGCTCACCTTACAAATTATAATAAATTCATTACAACCAATTACCTGTTAAGTTTGCAGACACATTACTGAATATCTGCATTGTTGTTGTAAGAGAAGTGTGATTTTCTGGAATGAATTGAAAATCAAACATTCGATTTTAGCCTTTGTAGAGTTTTCATATTAAAAACTATGATATGGTATCAATAGGGTGATCAGATTTAAATAACCAAAAAATTGAGACCCAAAAATAATATATCCATACATCCATAAAACAATCAATATATCAATAAAAACCTTGGTATTTTGTTTAAAAATATTGTTACATCAAGTTGTTGATATCAATTCGTTTGGCATACCAACTTTATATAATCAGATTTTGCTAAAGGAAAATTGGATACACTAGAAAACGGCTTATTATGTAGAAAAACCACTTAAAAACAGTATAAAATGAATAGATAGCATTAGTGTGTCTGTGTATTATTGGTTAATATTTAAAAAATCGTAACAGAAGGGCCTCCCGAAAAACTTTTTAGGAACTCGGGGACATTGTGGTAAAAACTGGGACGTCAGGTCACCCTAGGTATCATACATTTTAGTTTTCAAATTAGTGAAGCGTTAACTACCTGCGATAAGTTCTTCCAATTGCTTGTCACTTCTTTGATAATCTTTTTCAAGCTTAGCTTTTTCTTTTTCGCGCTGTTCCTTGCTCTCACTAGAAAAAACATAAAACGTTTTTTTTTAATACAATTATACATTGTTTCATTGTTCATTGATATAATCGACAATAAACAACTCCCACCTTGCGGAGAGCGCTCTTATGACAGACATCAAAATTCCCGTCTACAAAAAAAATAAATAATGAAACAATGTTTCAACCGTACTCTAATCAACAAAATCACTCGCAACAGTAAATCATGTATTCCAATAAATGTATAAAATTCAAATGACTATCAAGCATCTAGGAGAACGTTCGACATGACGATGCTCGTTTGGAGAAGTGGCACGCAACAGCACTTTGAAGTGAAACACACACACTCATACACACATGACAAAATGATATCACATCATCTACTACAAACCAAGGAGATAAAACATATCGAATTAACACACTTACAGTTTCTCTTTCATGCTTCCCCATTCTAGGTGGGCGAGTCGGTGCGATGCTCATGTTCAAAACAAGATGTGTTCCAATTCTAATTAACTAAACAAAAAAATAATCATTACAACATGACAAAAAACAAATTTTCCTGCACATAATGCGCTTGTTCAATGCATTTTATATCTGTAAAATTGTTCTGCAACACAGACGAACAATATAGTACACCGTTCCCAATATACTATGCCATCGTTTGTATACCACAGGTCTTGTAGCCCGACTTCTCAGTATTTTACTAAATATTAAGTCACAGCATGGTTGTCTTTACATCTTGGATCACAACTCACCTCAACACCTGGGAATGTAAACTTGTATATGGTCATTGATAAGGAATTTTTTAAACAATTGAAGGGCCTGGTGTAAAAGAGCGTTAAGTATCATTTTTACAATCTCGAGGAAAACATGTTTGAAGATCTGAACTCACTTTGCTATAAGGGCTACTTCATACTAATAGCTTTGCGCATATTGTTGTTTTGCTCAAAATTATGCATCAGGAAGATTGAATTGAGCCTAACACATTCGAAAATGCTTCCAAGTCATTTTTGACAAATATATTACTTGGCACCCTTCTACACAAGGCCCTTCAATTAATGACAATATTACATTAATTCATGTACAAAAATAGTGTCTGTTCAGTATGGTTAGATTCGGTTGAATTCATCATTACAACCAATAAATTTAGTGTTCAATTCACCACAAAGCTATATTTATGTAAAAATTGCAGATTTGGCCTTCTAGTTAGAGAACTACTCTTCTCAACCAAAAAAATAATATGTAAATCAAATAATAAAATCCGACATGATTAGAATATAGAATCACTTTCATTTTAGTAACATTTCACTACACAACAGTTGCATACTTTGACAGATAGAAGTGCCTAAGAATTCATTGTATAGTCTTTTAATTAACGTTATTTAGTTACCTATAAAAAATTCTACAACTTCATCAAAACAACTATCCTATGCAATCAGCTTCATCAGACAGCTGATTAGAGTTGATTGACAAGCTGATTACTCCAATTATTACTATAGTCCAAACTGTCGCTCATCTTTTATCTCATAACTTAAGCATTACTGTAACATTAAGCATTAATCCGAAACCTAATTTTCATTAAAAAAAAGTAATCCGATTCAAATATTTTCCACACTCAGAAACTGCACAATAGTCTGTTTTAAGTATCATGTAAAAACTATAATTTATTTGCGACGCGACTACGTCAAGAGGCTCAGTTCACTTTGGACGCTTTTTCGCTAAGAACGCTCACAAACGTCCAAAGAGAGTCGATAAGTTTGTTTAATTCACATGGAACCTGTATTAGTTATCGACTATATTTGGACGTGAATGAGCGTTTTTAGCGAAAAAGCGTCCAAAGTGAACGTAGCTGTCTTGTCTACAGTCTACTCTATACTTCACCACGTGTTAGAGAAGCAGAGAGAAGTGAAAAATGGCTTCTCACAGCAGCAGAATGTCTGTTGAGGAAAAACAAACTGTTAATTTTCATGAAATGGGACTCGATGACCGAATTCTAAAAGTGAGAAAATGATATTTCATTTAATACGTTAATAATAATAATAGTATTATAGGTTCGATTTATAAAGGGCGATGTAATACCACAGTGTCATATAAATCCCATGTTGCAAGAGATGTAGAAGAGAAGAGACACTACAGTCTTGTTTTTGTTTATAGTTTTGGAATTGGTGCTTAAAACATGAGATTCAGATGTTTACAGTTTAACTGGACGGTACTTTCCTGTTATAGCCAGGCCCAATCTGATGTTGCTATTTGCTTGTAATTATGGGTTTATTTTTGCAGGTTAGGTTAGGAAACACAAAGAAACGTATGATATTGTTTTGTTTTCCTAACCTGCACAATAAACCCATAATTAAGTACAAGCAAATAGCAACATCAGACTGGGTCTGGCTATGACCGGTAAGTACCATGGCTTTTTTTGATTTCTGCATGTTTCGATTTATGCGAATTGAACTTTAGCCCATCTTTGAGTAATTCGGTAATCAATTTATGCATATTTTGAGTAATCCCAATGTACGTTTCAACTTATACGAATTTTGATTTAAAAAGGAGGAGGTTAACAATTCGACGCGTATGTATTTTTCAAATAAGTTATAACTAATAAAAGTTGGAAACTTTGCCAAAAAAAAAACTTTTCAAAACACAGAGGATCGTGTTACGTTTTGTAAATACTTATGCAATATTTTTAAATGATAAAATCATATTAAATTCTATAACACTAAAAAATTACATGAAATGTGAAAGTAATAACTTCACAAAATTACAAAAATTAAACATTTCAGTTGAATTATAGTTTTGACACAAATCTTTTGACACATAACCTTGAAATTTGAAATGAAATAAATTGAGGATGGGACATGTAAAAAAACTAATGAAATAATTTTAAATAATCAAATTAAAACACTTAAAAAACACCAATTTATCCACAAAAAAAAAGGAAATTAAATCCAATTATGACCTTGGATCACGATTCGAAAGGGCGTAAAATAGAAAGGTACACAATGGAAAAAAAAGTGTAACGATAATTAACTTGCAATAAGGATATAATTAAAATTAAGCATCACACTTGTAATTGGCTATATTGCTTCAAATGAAAAAATAACTAGTTTAATTAGGCAGTTATATTTAACATAGTTTAAAAAAATTTAGACAAATTGTACACGAAATTCTCATAATCCTTACATATATTTTTTTTAGAATACAACCTAAGAATGTTTTTTATATATATTTTTGTTGTTGTGAATTTCTTAAATTTAAAAACAAAAATTAATCTATATCTTGAATTGTCAATTTTTTTTGTATGTAGAAAACAATGTGAAACCTGCAATTTCATGCATCTGTGAGTTAATCTGACATGTCAAAGAATGTTGGGAATTTTCTCTATTTTTTTATTACATAAGTGAATATTTTTTATATCGTATTCCTAGGCTATTATTGCCAAGACTACTATCACTAATTGGTAAATATCGATATACAGGGTGAAGCAAAAGTTTGGTCGCAGCTATATATCGCGAAAATCATTGGTGGCACGAAAATTCCGATTGAACTACATGTATTATAATGTATATCGTTATGGTCTATCCAACAGCGTACCGATAGTGATCTTGGGTGTAATTTTCAATTAACTGTTTTATACAGTAGAGTCTCCCTAATCCGACGTATATTGGACCTTCAGATGTCATATTACTGAAGATTGTGGGATTACTGGATTTTGGGAATAAATCACTGTTTATTAATACACCAACTTAGCAAAACTAACCACACAATACAGGGTATTGCACAAAAAGTTACATTACATCAGTTTTTGTCTATAAACGCATAAGTTATGTACAGCAGTTAGTCCATCTTCATATCATTGTATTGCACACAAAATTCGTCAATTTTTTGCGTTTAAAGGAAATAATGCCAACGCACCAAACAGATCAAAAATCGACCAGTAAAAAAGAAAGTTAACGGAACAAAAGAAACACGGTCTGACAGGGAAGCAAGCAGGGGCAGCCACAACAAACATAGCCTACCTGACAATGTATTGATAAAAATACAGTGAAAAATTTGTGGGACATCTATTAGACTGATGCATTAACACGTCAGTTTAACTGGTTTTTCCACAACATTTCTGCTTCTCCATTGTCAGGTAGGCCATGCTGTTTTACCTGAAATTCCGTTCTTCTTTCGCCCATAACTTCCGTTTTTACCAGTTGATTTTCAATTTATTTCATGCAAATTTTCATTTCGTGAATACCTTCTTTTTTCTTAATCACATGTGGGGTGTGAGGTAGATATTAAGAAAGTTAATAATTGGATGATCTTGAAGATGACCTTCAAGATCACTTCCGGCAAATACACTGGGCAGCCCATGGCTGATATACATTACAATAGTTCAATCAGAATTTTCATATCATCAATGGTTCTCGTGTATTGGTTCTCAAATATTTAGCTGTGACCAGACTTTTGCCTCACCCTGTATATCGTTAAATTAATTACAAACGTCATGACTTTATGCAATGATGTATGACTAATGCTCTCAAGTACAGCAGATCCAACGACACTAATTATGAGAAAAGAACGTGATAGCTTTTTTGATTGATTAGATGTTAGAAGAGAGCAATATAGTCAATTAACTAAAAATTTAATCATTGAACGTATTTAATCAATACTCCAAGGTTCTTAATAGTTTTCTTTTACTTGTCAATCAATTTTTTTGTTCTTAGTGTTAATTTCTGAAAACGCATTTCAATGGACGTTTCACTTGTCTCTTTCAATTTTCAGTGGCACTCAAAAATGAAAGTTTTGAACGTTTTTTTTTAGACATCACAAAAGCCTTCGTCCTCTTTTATATTATTTTTGGAGGATGGCGTAATAGTAATATCATTCCCCGCCCTTGTAGTAGTAGTAATGTTGGCTGAAGGTTTGACGTTAATTTTTGAAATTTATTGATTCTTCCTGCATACTGTGTAAAAGATGATGGGTGTGTATTTCACTCCACCATTATTGCACACATTCCAGAAAAACATATCAAACTTTTTTGAAATTCATTACAGTATTTGCATCATTTACATCATTAGTTGTATTTGTCATATGGATTTAAAAAAAAGGATAATATTTCCACATTACAAAATAATTTAAAGGTCATCCATTATAAAAAAGGGACATTACTTCTTATGGTGTAATTTCAATCGAAATTCGAATAACTTGAAAGTTGGACTATTTCCTGGAACACATTGTGTTCGACGGTCTATTGTATATGTATCAGTATCAAAGCAATTTTTATTTTACACAATTGTAAAATCTATGTTCAAATTACCGTTTTTTATAATTAAAAAGCCAGGCTTCTTGGTCGCTACATTTGCCATTGTCTACAACTTTTTTTTAATAATTAATATGCTAAAATCCAGATTGTTTTCGAGTATTTATATACAAGAAGTATAAAGTAATATCAAATTTTAATTGAAAGGATTTTTTTTAGAGTTTTTGTTACTCAAACACTCCAAATTCAAACTGGTAACGTAAGTGACCATTTACTGTAACGTTAAGTGAACTGTATTTTATTTTTATTTTTTTTATAAATGAAGTATTTAAATACCTTAACAAATCTTAGCACAAAGACCCTTTATCTAAATTGACATGAAGTTTTATTTCTCAAATAATGAAATTAAAACAGGAATAAAATTGCAAGTTCAACCCTCCACAAAGTACTGTCACATTTTACGTAGCGTAAGTGACCGTTGTATTTTATTTTTTTATTCATCACTAACAATATATAAATTTATCAAACCTCGTTGAAGAAGTTAAATATGACTTTCATTAATCCCTAAGAGATATTGCAAATTGAGGTAAAACTAGAAAATTACTGTGAAACCACACTCTGAAGTGTTTGAAATTTCCTGAATGTAACGTAAGTGAAAGTAGTATCACCTCAACATGATTTTTTAGCTTATACAGTATATACACAGTATATATTCAAATATACTGTACAGTATATCATGCATATAAACACTTAGAAATAAATTCCAGAACTCAGGAGAGACGACGCCACTAATAAGATATCTAGCGACAAAATTTCCAAAAACTTGTACACATTTACTTAAAATCAAAAATCCGAAAAATAATTTTTTTGCTGTGTACAGTATTATTTTCGTGTTGATACCAAAATACACATTGCCGAATAATATGCAACAAACAAAACGGTTTACACCTTGTCATAAACCCATATAAACAATTTTCACGTTTGTCTTCAAACGTGAAAAATTAACATAAGGTATAAAAAAAAAAATATTCTCGTTGCTTATAAATTACTTCATTCACCCACAAGGTCATGTCGGGGTGTGAAACCTTTTTATTCTCAACACTGTTTGCACCTCATAGGAATTAAATCGAGCGGAACAAAAATTTCACAAATTGTCTTTCCAAGCATAACCTGGTGACATTGCATCTGAGGTCAGCGTCGCATCATCT
>JAQIWH010005422.1:0-14688 GCA_034695005.1 Cryptops parisi | reverse complement strand
TATTCGATTAACAACATAACCCCTAACTTATTTCCTTTCAGCATCTGCATCTAACGGTGAGTGAATAATTTACAAATTACACACTACACTACAAATTACACCGTTGATTTTTCAACGGGTTTAACCTAGTATTAGTATAATAGCCAGCGATTATTGAAAGTATTAAGCCCATTTTACACGTCAAACTTTTGAATCACAATTCTCTCAATTCCAACTGTTTTTCTGACGTCATACACTCATCTGTGCGCGTTTCAGTGCTTTTGTTGCGTTTCGTTGTTTGAGCACGAACATGAATACACACGTCCGACTTCAAAAAAACAGTTGGAATCGATGGAATTTGATTGAAAAAGACATTTTTAAAATATCACCGCCAACTATACGAACAATGCCCCATGAAAGTTGAATAAAAATGTGTTTTTTCTCCGATTGCGCAAATCCAGTTGAGCAGAATTTCATTCTCATGATTCTTCACCTTTATTTCTTATTTTCTGCTTGCTTAGTTCGCGTATTTAAAATTGTCTTTTATCTGTAACTTAACTCGTCATCATCATTCAAGTTTCACAACCTGAAATTTGCACTACTCAGTCGATTACACACTGCATCTCACTTTACGATTGTCCGAATAGCCATCTCCTATGTCTGTCTGTCGCATGGTTTTCGGTTGGTGGACAGACGGCTAATTGGCAAGCATCGAACTCAGATGCTGTCAATTAACGTTTACAGCCATTGCCCAAACTGCACATGATCGGAAGCAGTCATAGAATTTCGAGGGTCAATTAGACGGACGAGAAGAGGAGGAGGTGGGGGAAGGGGGTTGGTTCCGGTGGCCGACGATGATTCCTTTTGGTCATGGAGACTATCCTGGTCATGGCATCATTCCAATAACGCCTTGCCACATTCATCATTGGGGAACGATTGCCTTTCGTCAACCGATTCCCTATCTCTGGCTCTTGAGGATCAGAAAGAGGAGGAGAGGAATTGAAACCTCTTCTTCTTTACGACCCACCGTGCTGAGACAACGTTGGGAAATTGACCCGCTCTGGTTGGAACATTTTTAAACAAAATGAAACCACCGGAGGGGGAAATAGATTCCACGAGATCTTAACTAGAAAGAGTACAATGCTGTGCCACAAGGGTGAAAACCAAAAATTTTCAGGTGATTTGATTGGTCGAGTGCATCATGGCCAACGTTTGGAATGTCCATCAAACCTTGGGTTGTTGCACTTTGTTGATAGTTTATGAAGTTTCTGTAACGAGAATTAATGAGAAGATTTTGATGGAATATTTGACAACTTCGATGCGGTGTCTTTTACTCTTGAGAAGTAAGAATATACAGGGTGTTCACGTCGTAATTATGTGAATGAGTGATCTGGGAATTGAACGTATACTGCCATCTACAGTAGTTTATGAAAATATACTGTATAGTCTAATGTACCAGAAATTCATAAAACGAGAACTACATGTCTCTTACTTAAATTAAAAACCGCATAACTTTATTGTAAAAAAGATCGCATATATTAATATAAATAAATCGAAAATTGCAGCAATCAAAAGCGGAATTACTCAAAACTCGCATAAATTAAATATCGAATTTACTCAACGATCAAATTAATTTAAATTCACATAAATCGAAATTCACATATATCAAAAACATGCAGAAATCAAAAGTTGATTATTTTTTTTGTGCATTGTGTATGTACATAGAGTATATCTGTATATGACAATGGGCTACAGAAAGAGTATGCTTAAAAAGCAACTTTAATGTATCAGTACTTGTTTTATAGTATTCTTCCAAAATAAGAAATAAAAATGTAGCCTAGTTATTTACAAATTTCAGTCATATGAAGTTTAATAAAAAAAAAAAACCAATACATTTGTACGTAAAAATTCAAATCTCCTTTTGTGGATGGGTTTAAGCATAGCCACGCAGTAGTTTGCACCTTCTCTGAGGTGACGAAATATTGGCGTTGAATGACAACAGCACCCCAACGGTGGCTCGTGAAGTAGGCTAAAAATTTAGGCACAAATATTAATTTCTGTATAACGCTGCAGATTCTTCAGACGTGAACAAAAAAAACATTTAACACACTCCAAAATTAAGACATTATTACGTGGTACATCCTGTACTGTATATTATTTGCAAGTTTACTCGATGTGTTACTTGACCACTTTAACCATGTGTAGTCTCTTAAGCAAGACATTTAGTGTTTTTAAGTCTGTTCTCTTTTCTAAAATCTGGAAGTTTGAATTTGAGTTGTTTTTTCCACTTATTTAGATGTTATGATGAATTGCTATTCATATGCCTTGGGTTTGTTTTGTTCACACATTTGTGAAAACATTTTTTATATATATTCAGCGAATACTTCTTGACTCCCACGGGTATCATTTCACTAACGTTGGCATCAATTTCAATAATCGTACGTAATGTTATATTAAAGAGGTTAAGCAGTTGACTTTGTTATTATTGATATTCCAATTTCTATGCTGTTTTCTTTTTTGGTTCGATTTTCGTCGCAACGATCCTTCAAATTTAGGCAGTCATTGTGTGTCTTCCCTTTGATGTCATTCAAGAGACCTTCTTTGTACTATGTTCTCGTGTTGTTGTTGTTTTTTTTCTGTGAGAAGTTTTTTTCCCGACGACCTAGTCTTCGATGCAAAGGCCGTAAAAGCAAGATCCTCACTTTCAATTTGTCCGCGTTCGGAGTTGTGTGTCGCCTTGCAAATGGTGGGCTAATGGAAAATTCGGTTGACTGAGGAACTTTGTAACAGAACGGAAGTTGTTTTGGGATGAAACTTTTCCTATGCCCTAACTGGCCTGTCGCCAGAATCGATGACGTCATAAAACGTTCGCCTGCGGGCTTCGAGAAAAGGAGTAAAAATCTTGTCTCGACGCTTAATGGAATTATAGTGGAGAAGTTAAACCAAGTTTTCTGGGGGTCTCTTGTTTTAAAGGGAAGGGTTTGGGAATCCGGGTTTGATTTCGTTACATCGTTTGCATTGACACAAGAAGGAATAAAAACGAACTTTCATCGAAGTGGGTAAGGGAAAGAATTGAGGGCAAAAATTCGTGGGTAGAAAATGGTTTCTGATTCAGTTAGTTGGCAGGGGTGGAGTAAAGTGAGCGAAGCTAAAATCAGGTTGCCAATTTACATTTTAGTGTGATCTAGACGTTTTTGCTGTTACTGCGGTCTATGCTATGTTAAAATGTGAAGTTTATCAAACTTTGTTTTTTACTGTTGTTTTTTTTAAATACAGAAAAAATGGCATATCAACAGTGGCTACTGAACCGAAGCAAAGACTTACAACATACTACGCATATTGTTTAAAATTCCCAAGTTTAACTCTATCACTGAAAGATGCAGAAAATTGAAAATCCTCAATTTTGAAAAAATAATCTTATACACTCGTCTTAAGGAGATGTCTAGGTTCATCGGCAATATTGAACATTAAATGCACCATTGTCAGGATCAATTCGATAATGTAATTCATTCACGACAGTTGAATAGCCATAAGTTTAACTTCACACATGCCAATCAGTACAGTGTTAAATATCGTTATCCTTTCAATGTTTTTCCTGCTTGGAACAATGACATATACTTTATAATATGTCATGCCGGAACGAACTACTCTTCCGTTTCCGCAAATATGCTTCTGCATGTGTCTTCCAGGATGAGAAGCTTTTATTAAAGTTTGATCGTATGCTATATAGACACATCTTGTTCATGTGACGGTTCCTTCTGGCAGTTTGGTTTAACATTGCATTGTCTAATTTTAGTTTGGTATTGGAATACCTTTTTTATTTGTTGTTATTTTATCTCTTTTCCTTTGTTCGTACTTTGAAACACTGATCACCATTTGATCGAAATAATTTTAAATAAAAAAACAAACAAACTTGTTTATAGTAGTTGTAGTTTGGCAAGTTTAAAAAGTTTCGCGTTTTTTTGTGCTTAGTAGGCAATGGACATCTTGTTTGGAGTCGACTCTTCCTTGAAGTTTGTGGTTCAACTCGTCACGTAGCAAAACTCACGGGGCGTTGGGTCTTGAGTGCATTTGGTGATCCCTGGAGTCTAGCGAAATTTGAATAGACATTCTCTTAAACCGTTTAAGAAGTCTTCAACGCGATATTAAAGACTCATTGCTGGCACCTCGAACAATTGGGTTAACGCCCCCCGATTTCTTAATTAATTTCAAAAACTTGGCAAAGCCAACCACTCATTAGCAACAGGGCCATCGCGGTCCGGCCGAATATTAGACCTGAAGGCAGTTGGTCGAAACATTAGCAATTTATGCTGACAACAATGGCCGCGTACAAAAGGGCCATATCCTCCAGACACCTCTCGGCAAGGGAAAGAAAGAAAAGTCCATAAAGGCCATTGCTCCCTGGAGTAGACCACATGAGCCGTTTGCATTGGACCCCAGAGAACAGTGGCTGTCATTGGCTACACCCGCACCCTGTTTGCACCGCTGTGACAGTAATTCAGCTGGTGTAAAGCCATTGGGCCTCTTCCACCGATGGAGGACCTAAAGGCTGTTAAGAGATACCTATGCTGGTGGGGATCTGATAGGCGGTGCGCAATGGCAGAAGGAAAACGTGTTTGTGTTTTCGCAGAACCATTGCCTAGTTTTCTTCTTGTTTTCTGCTGGGGAGGTTCCTAACTAAACGATAATGTTCTTTCGCGAACAGACATTTATCTCAAAGTGCAGCGTGAGGGTTTGGGTTTTGTTTTTGTTTTCCCTCTCACCAGAGCGTTCTCTGTGTGTGTACTTGTATGTCCTCTTTGCTCGTCTTGTGAGTAGAGTGCACTGAAATGGAATCCAATACTGTACGGCTATCATTTTGTTTGGTCTTACTGAATGTCTAACAAAATTTGTTAGTCATTTATTTCGAAGTACTTTTTTTTTCTTCCACTTTTGGCTAAATAACAGTTATTCCTCGCTATTCGCGATGTTACTAATAATAGGCCTCTGGTTTTGAGTCTATGCGGTTTGGAATATTTTGAAAGTTTTTTGATTAGTAAAATTTTTTTGATTTGAAATTATTTTTTATGTAAGAAATGTATTCAAAAATAGTTATTTATTAGTATCACTGTATTGAACTGTGTGGGGGGGATACAAGTATGCTTTATAATACTAAAAACAGCGAACATTGTGTGAATACAGTTAATCCTCGTTATCCACGGTTTTAGTATACTGTACGAGTACGTGATTGGTAACATTTTCATTTGAGACTAGTATAATTGTGTTTTTTTTAATTTTTGAAATTTATTGAAAAATAAATTACAACTATACATAATACTCTTTGAATTACTCGCTCTGAGCGTTCAGTACATACAGCATTTAACTTTACTAGATGGCGTCACTTTCTCCATAGATATCATCACTCAATTGATGGTAGTATAGTGCTATCTGGTAGATTTACAGTAGGGAAGTTTACTTTATAATAAAATACTTTGGAAATTAAAAACTTTTTTCTATTATATGTTCGAAAAGTCAGTTCTACTTGTATTAATTCCAAACGTTTTTACTAGTAAGTAACTCATGTTGTAGCCTAGTACGGGAAGATCATCTTTATGATTTTATTTAGGCTAATTTTTTATTGTTTATATGCGTGTGTTATGGTTACATAGTGAAGGGTATTATTCATTACGTTTACGTTGTTGTTGTGGTGAATTTCAAGCGTTGGTCACAGGTTTGGATGTTTATATATTCAATGAAACGTAGTACTTTCCAACTGCTTCACTTTGCAGAAACATAGCTGCCGCGGATAAAGTGTAATGTATTACATTTTGTTCTATAATTTTAGAAACTGATAAAAGACTATTGGCGTGAAAGAGGGATACATAACGATCTCAACTTTTGCGGGTTAGAGAGGGGGAAAAGGGGGTTTGGGGAAGTTTTCGGAGAGAAGACCAGTGTGGTAGGGAGAAAAGTCGGGTTCAATTATGTTTCCAATAGTCGACGTTGGAAGCTTTTGAACAACGCCATTCGACTGGCAACACACATTTTCGCCAGTTATTTAGCAACGGCTCAAAAGCAGTGCTTGTTGCCGCCCTTTGACCTCCATTTACCAACATGGTATGAATAAAAGCAGCCAGAATAAGCCAACCGTAGAATAAAATATGTGAAAGTTTAAAGGCGAGATGCCACAAAGACCTAGCCCTGGCAGAATAAATGGTGGTAGTGGTGGCGGTAGGTCGACATGGTTTGCAAAAGAGAATTACAAGATCGGTCCCTCTTGTGTGTGTGTTCTATTCTACACCGGTGTTTGGATGTTCAGAATAGATTTAAAAGGTTTGCATCTGCGTGCGAATGATGCCAAAAGGTGGCTTTGTCGTCCTACACCAACTGTATGGAATTAATTAAGTAATCTTGTTGGTTTGGGATGATGACGGTATCGCTATATCATACACAAACAATGACCAATGTAAAGAGAGAGAAAGCGCATTACTAGACACCACCAATTAGCTTACAGATAGCAAAAGCGTCACCATTATCACGCTATAAAGCAGATGTTGAAAATTTCCCCCAGAAAAGTTAAGTTTCAAGTTACACACGAACGTTGACAGATACTGGATTTATAATAAATCTAGATTGAGAAATGACATCTTTAAACGAGAAATTTCAGAGGAAAAAATCGTATTGACGGAGGGGGTTTGTCTCATATGTCTGTATAATAGTGACTCGGGATTTATTTGAATTTTTTACATTTATACAATTGGGCCACACAGAGGACAACAGTTTGGCTCGATTCCAAGAATTCCATAGTTCAAAAAATTCTTGGCCTAATTTTTCATGATTTGGAAGTTTTTTTTTTCGTTATATTTTTTTTTTCCATTTTCCCCCAAAAGCAAGGCATTCCCAAGCTAAAAAGTATTTTTCGCTAAAGTTTTTGGAAACTCTTTCTTGCGTGTTCATCATTCCACATGTACTGTACAAGTGGAAAAGAGCTCTCTGAAAAGTAAAAAGAAAACGAAGAGAGAAAATGTCTTTGTCGTACAATATGCTTAAAGGAAATAACCTGGAATAGATTCATCTTCTTGAATACCTAAGTGTTTGTGAAACATTAAGAATTCCTTTGATTCCATTGTTTTTATATGGACGATCATACGAAACATAAGAAGCGATGTAGAAATGCACATTGTACATAATGTACAAATTCTGTTTGATGTATGCCAAGGTTACGTTCCGCGCAAACCTCGGTTTAGGCAAGATAAAATCGCGTATATTGAAATTCGAATGAAGTGGCAAAACTTCAACGTTTAGTCACTTGTGCACCAACGCACCAAGTCGTATAGTAATGAAATTTTCTCGCCTATAACGAACATTTCAGACAATTTCTTTTGTCGCATATTAACAAAATTGCATATAAGGAAATCGAATCTTCGAAATTGTTCCACTTATTGTGCGATTTTCGATGACTTTATGGTTCCCGTGGTGGCCTGGTGGTTAAGGTGACCACCTCTGGTTTGAGAGGTGGTGGGTTCGCCATCGCTCGTACCATGTGGATTCCGTTTGGGTTCTGACGCCCGACACCAAAGGAACAGATTTTCTCGGGGTTCTTTCGTTAGAATTAGATTTTTTCAAAAAAAACATACAGTATACATGAGAGAATTATTATTGAACAAGAAAGGAAATAATAAATTTAGAAAAGTTAAAATTAATATTGCGCCATGTATTCTCCTGCATCGCAAACCCCTATTCCGTCATCCTTTGGTCTATCATCATTATTCTCATCATACTCTAAGTACCTATCTATCTTTTTGATTTATGTGTAACTTCGACATTTGCATAACTGTACACTTTTGTATAATCTCAATTTCTTGTAGTAGTGCTTTAAGTGTCGTATATATCATCAGTTTGATTAACCGAGCTTGAATATTTTGGAGCTAATGCTTGATATGTAAGAATAAGTTTTTACTTTAAAGTTAGTGTAAAAAAAGTTATGTAAGGGGAAGTTTAAAAGTTTTTTTAAAGAAATCGTGAAAAGGGATCAACTTAATTTATTACTGTATATGTTAGGGAAGCCAAACTTGAGCCAAGTGCGAGTACGACGATGAGTGGTGTAAATGTAACCAAGTTAAAACAAGCATTTCTGGCTAGTAATTGTCACTTCCGAAAATGCTTTTCCGAAATAAATGGTGCTATTATTACCTCATCAAACTCTTTGTACAGCATTTTGCTCAGCTTTATATTTTTTTTTTTTTCATTCTTACTCGACGTGTTATATATTTTAACTGGAGAAAAGTTGAACCAGTTCGAATTAAGGACGACGGTAGTGGTGGAAGAGTTGTAAAGCCAAGGGAAGGGTGGAAATTTTCTTATTTTACTGGCACCGATCCATCTTGAATGCTTTTGGCGAGGCTGGCAAAGTCCTCCCACTGCAAACGCATTGTTAATTCACTGTCTCTCACTAAATCAGTGTCATCTCGCGCAGTGTCTTCGTCTTAAAAGAAAGAAAAGGAGCGCCCAGCACTGATGATGGTTTCAAAAGAGATGAGTGGTTCGAGGAAAAGGAAGACAAGCAAAAGAAACGGAGGAAAAGACAGAGTGTGTTTGAGTGAGTGAGAGTAAGAAAGATATAAGGAAGTAAAAGAAGAAGAAAAAAAAACAAAACAGGAACAAAGCGTAGTAACGCGGCGTCTTTTTCTTCTTGGGTGCTACATTTCTCATGTGAGAAGTCTTTTTGAAAAGAAAAAGCGTCCCAGAAAGGGTTCTCCTAACGAGACTGAACGGTATTTCATTAGCAGCCACTCGGGTGACACTGCTGTGTTTGTGTGTGGGTATGTGTCTAAATTAGCTTACCGCTGAGGAAAAACAAAGGAATGTTTAAGGGGAGGTGGGGGTTGACGAAAGAGTGAGTGAGAAAACGACGACGAAAAAAAAAAGAGCCATTTTGGTTCCCATGCATAATTCGAGCGATGTCGTGTCAGTAGTATCTCGACTCGCCAGAAAGGTAATTTGTAGCAGAAAGTGGGGACTGGGAAAAGCCTTCACGTGGAATTATTCACTCTTGCCCGAGTTCGTTTAGTCGTGTGGCGTTTGTGGCGGGGGTTTGTCCAGTGTTGTGTTAAGAAAAGAGGAAGAGACAGGAAGTAAGAGGGGGGAAAAAACAAAGATAATCAGGTTCGCCGTCTCGGAGGAGACATCGCATTTCGCCTTTGGGAGTCCGCCGTCCTCAGTTTCAATTACTCACTCGATGAAATGTTGCTTTCGATGTAATATTAAACAGCTAATTAAAGCTTATACCAAGAATTACCGCAGGTTTTTCCTCTCCTCTTGTTCCTGCTCGGTGCAGCTCTGTGCTGCAGGGTTTTTCTGGTAAACTGATATACCAATTTTAAGAAGCAACGTGTTCTTTTTCATTATTTTTTTTCGTACTTGGGTTATGATGTCTTTGTTGCTATTATTAGTCTTAGGAATTTTTTTTTGCTGTGATTTTTTGTAAATCCTGTGAAAGTGCGGATTGAATCTTCAAAGTCCTAGTATTGAATATTTGATTATTCAGAAAAATATAAGGTTTATTATATGTATATGGGTAATTCTTTGATCTATGCGAGGGTTACGTTCTGTACAAATCTTCTATTTAAAGCGTAATTTCATTTTGCTTAGATTTTGAACATTAAATATTGTGTTCGAAAAATGCAAATTGCAATTTTAGAATTCCGATGTGTTTGTTCGGTTAGTTCAACAAAATACAATGTTTAATACGTATGTACAGAGGTAGTTTCCGATTTATGCGAGAGTTAAGTTTTTCGTAAACCTCGCGTTAATGTAAAATCGTGTATATTGAAATCTAATAAAAATGGAAGAAAAAACTTCCAATTACAATTTCAACGTGAGACTAGAGCTAACGTATAAATTGTGGAAGAAAAGCAGCAAATATAGGAGCATATAATCACTTGTGAACCACCGCACAGAATCGCATAATGGTGAATGTTTTGCTTATAACGAAAATGTGGATGAATTTCTCTCATTTATTTTTATTTATTTATTTTAACAATCCTTAGGATTAAAAAACAATGAAATGAGAAATAAGTGCTATTGGTTTGCTTGAAGAGAGCTTTTTTCGAAATTCTTATGTAAGGTGAAACTATTGTTGGTACTTGGTAGTAGATTGTACTAATTTTTTCGAGTAGAGTGGTAAATTGTTCCATTTTTGAGAACAGTTGATTGGGTATTTATTAGTGTGATATTGGTTAGAGTTTAGAGTAACGAATTTCCACGTATCACGAAATTTGCACCTCATCGCATAATAGTGAAAACCCATAAACTGAACTCGCATAAATCGAGGATTTTTTAAACTGACGATGGTATTTTGTCTTTGCAATGTGATATATTACAGCGTTATTTTATTAGAATACAATAAGATACTAAGATAAGTGGCAATGTCATATCATCTTTGCAAACTGATGTATTACGGTGCTATACTGTTGGAATACAGCAAACCAATATATCAAAGCAGCTCTTTTTTTAACACGTTTCTCTGGTACTCTAATCAATTATTCAACTACATTATATTTATTTTCTGCGTCGTCGTATTGATTCAACTGTTGTTTTGTTTTGTTTTGCTTTTAGGAACATTTCTTGCATCCGGGTTGTTGTTGTTGTTGTGTTTTTTTCCGATTCGTTTTTCTCTCTTTCATCATACTCCATTTCTTCGGGAGCAAAAAGAATGTCGATATTTCCATTTCGAAGATGATTGACACAATCATGTATTTTTCTTCTTCTTCTTCTTGTTTAGTGGCCTACAGAGGTGCAGTCTGATGTGTCTATTATTATTCGGAGGGTGTGTGCCCTGTGCTCTTTTTGGCCTGCAGTACTTGAGAGTTGCGACCAGAATTTGTGGGGGAGAGCAAAAAAAAAATCTCGGGAGAGACAATGGTATTTGTAAGACGACTGCCAAAAATTGCCCGTTGGCGATCTCCTATTCTGCTCTTGCACAGTTTTCTTGTTTGCATTGCAGGAGGGTGTGCATTGCGGGAGGTGAAAGAAGAAGAAGAAGAAGTTGTGTAGCGAGTGAAGGGGAGCAACTTTTAAAAGTCTGAAGCACTTCCATCGATTTCGATGGAGGACTCTTTTCTCAGTTGTAGGGAATAGTATCCATGTTCGATTGATGGTGGAAGTCCCACCCAACTCGGTGTGTACATAAACTTATTCTCTGGAGATGGGCGGCGGTGGGAGTTTTGATGGTGCATTTTATCTTGAATTTTATTTTCGTTGCCTGTTTTTTTTTTCTTCTTCTCTCAACCTCAGGGAAGACCAACGAAACGGAGCTTTGGACTGCGTAATTTTGTTTAGAGGTATAGGGAAAGAAAAAAAGAAAATGTAGGTTTCATAAATACCCATGTGGGGAAAGAACCGAAGCACCCACTTCGACCCGATAGGCTAAGGGAGCTTGGGGGGGTTCATTTTGTTTTGTTTTTTTGTTTTATTTTTTGATCGATGGTGTGTTATTTTTACTTCTTGAGGGGGCTTTTTAAGAAACGTTCTAGCTAAATTTTGTCTTGAAGTTTGGTTATATTCCATTCATTTAACACTGAGAAAAGTAGTCAAATATGCAGAAATTAGAAGTAAACCCGTCAATCATGACGGGGAATATTTTTTTCTTTATTATTGATTTTACTCACGTTGTCATATTTCACTCATTTTACTCACGTAATGAACCCCCTGTGGATTTAAAAACAAAGTTTGTTTTTAAATCCAAAGTTTGTTTTAATTTGTTGCTCGCGTTATGGAAACTGGGACAAGTTTACAAACCAAAGAAATTATACAGTATATAATTTAAGAATTTTTTTTTTATCTAAGCTGTACTAGTTCGGAAAATCTGCTTAATCCGGCCAGTTTCTAGTTCCAAGCTTTCCATATTAGTGAGGCCCAACCTGTAGTGAATAATGTCGGATCATATAAAGAGTTCAGTGAGTTTGTATGTGACTGTTTGGCTAAACTCGAGAATCATTGAACCGATTTGAAAGGAACCTTTGTTATTTTAAATTGTTTGGTGGTGTGTGTTTGTTGGTCCTTTCGTGGTCGAATAAATAAAAAAAAAAGATTTAAATTTTTGAAATTAATGTGTTTTTTTATACGTTTTGACGCTTCAAGTCGACCGGAAATCAAATTAAAATGATGGAATTGTTGGGAGGAAAGCTTAGGAAGCATTGTTTTTATAAGTCGAAACACCGACAAAATAATACCGACAGTTCAAAATACCGACCGTTTAAAATACCGACAGTTTAAAATGCCGACAGTTACAAATACCGCTATTTCAGAATTTTAACGTCAATGGCACGAATCAAAAACCTAAAATTCTTTATCAATCGTCAATTAATGAAAATTTCTAAAATGACTTTTATCGGTTATTACAAATAGACTAAAGCACGCATAATTATCTTCATACACTTATTCACCTCAAAACTAATTTGATTAGCTAACAGTAGAGCGATGTTTACCTATTTATACACTTAGGCTGCTTAGAGATGCTAATTTATTTGCATTGAAACGCTTTCCTCTGGATACTTTCAGTAATTTTTGGAATTTACTACCCATCGTTTTGTATTGCCTCTTATGAGACGTGAATTTTCTAAAATAAAAATAACTTAATTCAAAGTTAAATGACTAAATGAGGCTACCCTTAGATGGTAGAATGGTATTTTGAATTGGCGGTATTTTGATCTGTCTGTATTTTGAGCTGTCTGTATTTTGAGCTGTCGGTATTTTGAACTGTCGGTATTATGATTGTCAGTATAACGACCGGGACCATTGCTACAGCTTTGTTTGGTCTTCCAGCATAACACAGCGCTTTGCTACAGCTTTTTTTAGCTTTCTAGCATAACACAGCGCAATGCTACAGCTTTGTCAAGCTTTCTAGCATAACACCACCGCAAAGCTACCGTTTTTTCGGGTTTTCAAGCATAACACTAAATACTGTTAACTCGCGAAATTCTGAAACTCGCGATTATCGGAAAATCGAGAATTCATTGTATTGAGGTTATTTTGTTTGTTTCGTTTCTCCTTAACCAGTTGTTGCGTTGTTTAATAAAAACGCTTGCATTGCGCCATCGCGGCGGCGTGGCTGGGCGTAATGATAAAAACGCATCCGAGTTTGTTGTAAAGCTAGGAAAATATACGAGTTGGCGCGTACAATTACTGCAAGCACTCATCTTTTCCGACACCTCATTTTTCCACTCTGCAGCGCACCCCATATTCTGGGTTTTATTGTGCGATTCGCTGCTGGTGCGACCCCTGGTGATGGAAGGGTATGGGCACGTTTTCGACCTCGGTGCCCTTTGTTCTCCTTTGGTCCATTTCTCGCTGACGTCACGGGGTGATCTCAGGATATGCTAGGGCATATGAGTCCATTTTTTGACAAGGGAGAGAAAAGAGAGACAGAGATAATGCTATGTCCAACAATATATATATAGAGAGATATATAGAAAGAAGATTTGCGTCCTCTTCGAGTGAAGTGACTTTCTTTCTGTGGCTCCTAACATCATCGTGAAAGCTCTTTTGAGGGATTCGCAAGATTTTTGTTGCTTTAAAGCCGACACTTTCATGTGGCCAAGTTGAAAGTCAGCTTTTTGTTGTTTGTTCTTTTGGAAGTTGATTCTTTATTTTTTTTTTTTTTTATTTTTTGTTGTTGTTGAGGAGTAACAAAGTTGTTTTTTTCTTTTTATAAAAGTAAATAATGTACCTTTCTCACTTTTTGTTTTGTTTTGTTTTCTTAGCACAAAGCCTTTTGGGATTAGTTTTTTTCTGGTTGATGGAATGGTTTGATGGTTTTTAAAGGGTTGGTGTGTCCTAGAAAATATCAATTGTGAACTGTTTTTTGTTTGTTTATTATTAATCGTCAACTTTAAAAAATACTCGAAGATTTTGATAGTTCGACGTTTCATAAACTTTCACGTTGCATTATGAAGTTTGTAGAGTTCTGTTGGGAAATGTGTCATCATGATGTTTATTATCAATAACATTTATTTATTTTACTTTTATACTCTTTGTTAGTTAAACTTGTGAGTGAAATGGGAATTAACTACACTGTCATTTATAGTCGCTTATGAGAATATACCGTTTAGTCCAATGTACCAAAAAACGCATAAAATGAAAACCGAATAAGTTGGTCGCATTAATCAGTACAAGCCTAATGTAATGAAATCGCATCTACAAATGAATGAATCAAAATTGTAGAAATCAAAAAAAATGAAATTATTTAAAAATAAAATATCGAATACTCAACGATCGCGTAAATTTAATTTTGCATAAATCCAAATTCGCATTAATAAAAATTTGCATAAATCGAAACGTGCAAAAATCAAAAATGAAATTACTCAAAACACGCATGAATTGAAGATTGAAATAATCAGATTGCATAAATTTTAATTCGCATAAATCGAATTTTCCATAAATCGAAAAATAAACAATGAATTTTTTGCATTATGTATGTACGTACAGTAGACCTTACTTATATGACAGTAATCTACAGTACATAAAGAGTATGCTTAAAAAGCTTTTTCAATGTAGGCCTACTTGTTTATTTTTGTGTTCTATTAGATAAAATATAGGCGACAGTAAATAATACACATTTTGGTTTTGTTTGCATTATCTAACTAATCGACAGGAAATTTCTATTTATGTAAGTTCTGTATATTATACGATTTTACTAATATGCAACCACAAAATTGTCTCAGATGTTCG
>JAQIWH010005421.1:0-14689 GCA_034695005.1 Cryptops parisi | reverse complement strand
ACTGCTCTTTACTAATAGGCCTAGTTACTCACTCCTATACACTTTATGCCGACCAACTTAACGCTGCTTAACGACTTCAAACCATGACTGCTAACGACTGACTTCAAAGCGCATTGCTACTTTGTCTACAATTAATGATTATTTTTTTTTATATACTTCTACATAGTTGATAACTACACTTCAGAAGTTTGTCTTCAATAACTTAAAGCAAAATCATATCCAGTTAATAACTTTAATCAACCTATTCATTTCTAACTTTCAGCAAAAGACAAATCAAATTTCGAGGAAAAATGTATACATTAGCGCAATTTGGTCATAATAAAGTAAGTGTTCAAAGTTTAGACAAACACCAATGTTGAAATCAGTGTTTAGAAGTTAAATTAACGCAATACTGTTTTTCAATGTTCGAAACTAGAGTTGGCATTCATTTGCGGAAACGTGCGAAAAATAATTTCAAACAAGTTTTTCAAAAAATCTAAAACTGTGAAAATAAAATAAATAGCAATACAACCAGAAACTTGATAATGTAAAGTCGTATACCGTACTATACTAATTAAGCATAGTCAAGTTAGTGCAGTCTGTGATTTACTAGACTTTTATAAATAAAACCATATTTACAAATTTTTCTTTTATACATAAAACAAAAAATATTAAAGACATATTTGGACATAAAACAAGAAACTGGCCTTAGACGTTAACTGTTATGGTAATTTTTTCTTTTTAGTTTTATTGTAAACTGTCGTTCAAATTACCGAAGTCATTCAAGTACATGACAATTCAGCTGCTCTCATACCACTAAACAATTTTTTGAACCACTGACCATAAAAAGTAAACATTATTTCAGTAAACTCGGTGAGAACAGTATGTTTTCGAGCGATTAAATGAAAAGGTGGGGAACTCAATGAGAATAGCTTGTTTTGAACAAAGTCATTGAAAACGTGCTATACTCAATGATAGCAGCACGTTTTTAAGTGATTTAACCGAAAAAAAATGAACAGCACGTTTTCGCGAGATTTACACGAAAAGATGGAAATTCAATGTAGCTTACCTAGCTAGCTTTGAAGAAACTCGTTGAAAAACGTGCTGTTCTTAGTGAGAACAGCACGTTTTCAAGCAATTTTACCGAAAAAAAAAATAGAGAACTCAATGTAAATAAACACAAATTTTCTTTAATCGAATGGTAAAACTTGTTGAATATCTAATAGAAATGAAACATTTAGTTTCAAGTCGAACATTATGTACTTTATGCAAACTCTGCAAAAAAGTACTCTTTGATTTACAAATATTACGTAGGTTATAACTTTGGTTTTAATATCTAATGAGTGTTAGAACATTAGATGACTTACAACGATAAAGTTGTTGTATTGATAGTGAAACATATTTTGTTGTTTGTTATCGTATTCTTCCTTTTAACTTACCTAACGCCTGTTTCTGGGCACCTATCAGCAAAGTTTTTAGAAACGTCCCCAATGACCATCATAATACATATGTTCAATAGATTAAAATGAAATATAGCAAACCAAATCGGTTAGAAAACGTTTCTATATTAACATTATTTTTTCACAATGTCATTATATTATGAAGGGTGATATCAGTTTTACAATTATATTACATGAATCATTGTTAATTTTACACCTACGTTGATAAAACATTGTAAACATCGGTTTGAGTGTTTTTTTGTATTATTGAAGTTCCCATAAAAGAAATTTAATCTCGTATTTTTTCTAAATACTTTTGAAAATTTTCATATGAAACTATTTAGAGTATACATTTATGTATACCGATAATATAAATTGAGTTTTACTTTGTGTTGCTTTAAAAGATTTTGACTTGAATATGATGAATATCTTATAATAAGTTAGACTCAGCACTCTTACTGAACATGTGTAAAGCGTTTCTTTACGGTATATCTTATAATTTATATTCGATAGTAGCTTGTGATTTGTTTTATGTAAAAATATTCATTTGTAAACATATTAAACTGTAAAAAATAATCTTTGAAAAATTTCTATTATTGAAAAGAAAATCCTTTTAAGCGGAAATTCTCAACGCCTTAAGTGGAATTTAAAAAGCTACAGTCATAGGAGAATACACAGAGCTGACAAAATTGGTTTTAACACTTGTAGACTATTGTGCCTAATTAGAATAACAGTTTATAAATAACATTTTTTTGGCATATCTGTTTATTTAAAACAGAATAAAAAGTTAATTTAGGTCGATACACGTTTTCAAAATTTTAACTAATGAGATTAGTCTTTTGTAAGCCTTGTTTTTAGACCTTATAGGCCTATAAAACCTTAGCATGCCTATAGCGTCCATTACTGATTAAAAATAACTAATAATCATAAAAAAAGGTCCAACACTAAATCTATAAGAAAAATTAAACTTCTTAACATGTGTCTCGGTGAGGTATAAATCTACAATTGCGTATACCAAATATAAGATACTTACAATTCCAATACACTGAAAATGTACGGCAATTCCTACTTGCACGTTTGTTGTTTGGTCTGTAAAAAACTTGAAACTAGCATAGTCTAGGCAATGTATAGAACTATAATTACGTAGTATCGAATAGTTAAAAATACAATTGCAATAGTTGCAAAACCCTAAAAGTATACAGAAACTTGCAACTGTACAATTGTCCAAGTTTTGTCTGTATTAGAAGGCTATTTTTAAATATATGTTTAGGCGACTTATAGTTTATGATCTGACCTAGTATTAAATAGTCCAAATTTATACAATTTTAAATGGTTAAAAAATCCACGAAAAGTACAGTAACTCATGTTTGTATGATACGTTTGGTTTGTAGAAAACATTAGACTATCGTAACATACCTATTTAGATGATTTATAGAACTATAATTGCATATACAGTACCTAGTTTAAAATACAATTTTATTGGTAGCAAAATCATAAAAATTCGTATTTCTACGTTTGTTAAAGTTTGGTTTGTAAAAGAGAAGACTGTCGTTACATGTATGTCTAGGTGACGTATAGTTTTATAATTGTGTTAACCTAATATTAAAAAGTTGAAAGTACGATTTCAACTATCGGTGAAAATTCCACACAACTACGTATACTGTTTTGTATGGAAATTATAACACAAAACAGACCCAGCTAAACGTTTGTTGAAGTTTGGTCTATACGAGCGTAGACCGTAACACATGTATGTCTAGGTGGTGTGTATACATATAGTAAAACAATTGTGTAAAAAACCTAGTACTAAATAGTTACGAATTTAAATACGATTTTATTAATAGTCGAGAAACCCGAAAAGTACAAAAAACTATACGTTTTACGATACGTTTAGTTTGTACACCTAAGACTTTGGTTAATTGTCCATACCTAGTATTAACATGTAATTGAAAATGTAAATTTAATAGTTGCAAAAGTACAGAACTCGTATCTGTAAGTTTGTCCAAGTTAGGTTTGTAATAAAGACCATCGTAACATACAGGTGTATGTATATGTCTAGATCAATTGTATTTATAATTGTGTATAGTGTTAGAAAGCTACAACCCATTACATTCTACTACAATCTACAAACCTAGAATTAAAAAGTTGCAATACAATTGCAACTTATCGGTAAAGAATATGTTGTGTTGTTTGTAAATTCAACACAAACTAACTCAACATTTGTTGAATCTTGGTTTGTACGAGAAAAGACATAAGACTATCGTAACATATCGGTACATGTCTGGGCGATGTATAGTGGTATAAGTGTGCATCCTTACTATTAGTTAAACATATATCCTATTACTGTCGTGTTAGTTGCAAAACTCTACAGGAACTCATCTTTGTACAATTGTCGTTGAAGTACAACAAACCACGAAGGTGAACTATCATCACATACTGTACATTTCTAGAAGACGTATACACGTAATTGTACACGTGTATCCTTTCCTTAGTGTTAGTTAAACATATATCCTCGATATTGTAGTGTAATTGCAAAACCCTAAAAATACAGTAACTCATTTCTGTAAATTTGTTGAAGTTTGATCTGTAGTTACAAGACATAAAACTATCCTCACATACTGTACATTTCTGGATGTACAGTATGTACAGAATGTACAGAATGTACAGTACTGTACATTTCATACATGTAGTTGTACAAGCGTATCCTCTCCTTATTGTTACTTAAACTCCTAACTAATACTGATAGTGTAGTTGCAAAACTCTAAAGTACAGGAATTCATATTTGTACTGTACAATTGTTGAAGTTTGGTCTATAGCTACAAGACAAGACATAAAACTATCCTCACATACTGTACATTTCTGAGTAATGTATACATGTAGTTGTATACAAGTATATAGTTGAACATATATCCTGATACTTTAGTGTGGTTACAAAACTCTAAAGTACAATAACTCATCTTTGTATATCTTTTGAAGTTTGGTCTGTACAAAAGACGACGTAAGACTATCATCACATACTGTAGATGTCTAAATATGTATAGTTCTATAATCCGTAATATTAGTAAGTTAAACATATATCCTAATACTGTAGTTGCAAAACCAAAAGAACTCATAGTTGCACATTAGTTGAAGTCCGATCTGTAGAAGATATAAAACTTTCACTACCTACAAGTACAGTATAGTCATTCAAGTTATGTCTAGGTAATGTGTAAATTTATACTATATTTCGGTATATCTTGTATTAGATAGTTGAAAAGACAATTTTAATAGTTAAAAAAGTAAAAACCCTCAACAGTACAAAACTTATATTAGCTTAACTTATACATGTGTGATAGGTTTGGTCTGTGAAAAACTAAGAATATCGTAATGTATATGTCTACGCGATGTATAAAATTTCTAATAGTAGATATAGTTGAAAATATAACTTCAATAGTTGAAAACCTCAAAAGTACAGAAACTCGTATTTGCACAATGATTGAAACTTGGTCTGTAGAAGACGTACAACTTTCATTACATAGCCTATATGTCTAAGTGGTGATGTGTTAAGTCTATAATTCGGTATTCCTTTTATTAGATAGTTAGAAATGTAATTTTAATTGTTAAAACCCTAAAAGTGCAAAACTTATATTAGCTTAATTTATATTTGTATGATAAGTTTGGTCTGTAAAAAGAGTAAGAATATCGTAATGTATATGTTTACGCCATGTATAAAACTCCTAGTAGTAGATATAGTTGAAAATGTAACTTCAATAGTTGAAAACCTCAAAAGCACAGAAACTCATATTTGCACATTTGTCAAATCTTGGTCTGTAGAAGACGTACAACTTACATCACATAACCTATATGTTTAGGTGGTGACGTGTAAGTCTATAATTCGGTACTGGTATACCTTTTATTGAATAGTTATAAATGAAATTTTAATTGTTGACAAATTCTAAAAGTATGAAAACTTGTATTTGTATTGTGATAGGTTTGGTCTGCAGAAGACTTAAGACTATCGTAACACGGCCTGTATGTCTAGATGATGTATAAAATTAAAATTGTGTATTCCTACTATTAGCTAATTGTATTCTTAGTATTTACTGTAAATACAAGTTTAATGTTTGAATACTTTATAAGTACCATACAGAAAGAAAATGACACATTTGTTCAAGTTTGATCTGCGAGAAGACTTAAGACTATAAGACTCAAGACTTAATCTTAAAACATAAGACACTACCGAATTTTGCAATATTCTTGCACAAAATATATATAAGGTCATGGATCACAAGATCAACGAACACATAAACTATCTCGGAGATAAATAATAGGTTATATTTTTTATTTAAAACATTTATGGTGAATACAAGAAGATGTGCTTTGGTTCCTTTGCCTTTCTTGAACTTAAGCCTTAAGAGCCTATGCATCGTCTCATATCTCAAAGTTCTCATACCCATGTCTCAAAATTCCTGATATACATAAGCATGCAATAAAACTAAATCTCATAAAATGACGAATGAGAAATCTATTTAAGATTGACCTTCTACATCAAATAAAAATGCAAACCGATACTGACAGCATTGAACGTAATTTAAGTTTGCTTCTTCGAGAATGTCATTCATACGTACCGAACGCATAAAAGTACCTTCCGAAAATTCTGTAAAGGTGCATTTATAACAAGTAATTAAAAACATTGCGTTTTCAACCTCTCATTTTTCAACTTGCTCTGAGGTTGAAATGGTTCGATATCGTTGAGCTTTGTTTTTGGTAAGTTTCCGATGACCTACAGAGCTGAAATTTTGAACATAGGCTGGGGTTATCAAACATTTTGTAGTATCAAATTTAAATGGGCCGATGTCCAATCCAGTCAATTGGAGAATTTGTCGCGCGAAGAGTCCCCCTTTTTCCTCGAAAAGGGTTGCTGACGATATACCTACATTTTAAACCACCACACATTGTTGTATACAGAGATAAATGCATTTCTTTGATGTATAGTTTACTAACTATAGCTTATATGCACATCCAATCATTGTTTAAATACTCTCAACAATGAGTGGTTGAAAGCCGATTCATCCAAAATATACACTTAACACATTTCAGCCAAAATGTATTTTCAAACAAAAATGTTTGTTTGGAAATATATGGAAATGTCGGAAAATAATGAGGTTCTACAAAAACGCAGTTTTTTAACAATGTGTGGCGACTTAAAATGTAGGTATATCGTCAACAACACTTTTCGAGACCCTTAGTGTGACAAAATCTTCGAATTGACTGAACATCGACCAGTCTAAATTTGATACAAGTATACAACACAAGATGTCTAATAACCCCTGATTACTGTCAAAATTTCAGCAATGTAGGTCATCGGGAATATACCAAAAACAAAACAAGCTCAAAGATGTTAAACCATTTCAACCTAAAAGTAAGTTAAATAAAAGAGGTTAAAAAGTAAGAAAATTTGTATAGTTATATAGCCTACTGTATCTAGAATTAAAACATTCTTTGACTTGTTTTATTTTGACAACATAAAGAAAACGTTCTTATTCATAGTGTTTTGTTGGACAAGTCAGGTAAGCAATAATAAAAACCGAAAAGATGTAATTATGAAAGTACTAATGAAAGTTTCGACGTCTGTCCTAGTTTCCATAACAACACGAGCGAAAATAAAATTTAAATTCCATAACATTGTAGCAGCCTATACAATAAGTGTGTAAACCGTATATATTTTTAGACAATTTTTTTTTCAATAATAAAGTTAAACAAGTTTTATTTCTAGACTCTACGTGGAGTCTAGTAATAACCACATACCAACCACGGAATTTACAGTACTTCTATTTTATGGAACTACTTTACGTACTAAAAGTACGTTTCCATAACAACAACAGAAAACAGCAAGTGCTTATATTTAATCAAACAAAGTTTGTTAAAGTTCAATAAATGAAAGTCACGAATAGATGATGGTCAATGGCGCACGAAATTTTCAAAACAAAACAACCTGGTCATTCTTATTTTTCCATCATCTAGTTGAGAATTAACTGAATAACATCATAAATCTCGGTAGAATTCAAGCAAAGAGCTATTAACATAAATTGTGAATACTACATTCGGTCAAAAACGTTGGAGTATGTAAATCATCTTATAGTTAAGATTTACTATTACAGTGTAAATAAATCTTGTGCCATTTTATGAAATGTTGCAAAGTGTTTCTGAGATAGCAAAACAGAATACTCTTATTAACTAGTAGTAACCCGTGCTACAGCACGTGTTCTCTTTGTGTACATTCTTAATGTTATGATTGTAATAGTTTCACTTGTATAAAGTAGCCTTACTTGTTAATGGAAACATTCTTACCATTGACAGAGAAAAAGAGGAAATAATACCAATTTACCAATTTTAGTTTCTAATTAACATTCTTGTTAACAAATACTTACACAGAAACTATCATCCATTTTATTCTTTATAGTCCATTTTTTTCAACTAATGAGTTGATATTTCAAAAATATCTAACTGAAAAGCTATTATGTAAGTAAGTATGTAGGTATTACTCAAGTTGCTTAGCCCATAATGATCATTCATATATTCGAGACATTCCATTTACAAAACTTTCGTAAACACCTCTGGCGATATTTATATATATAGGCTAAATACCGATACATTAAGCGAGTGTAACTTGAATTGTTTCTTTCAACATTCAACACAAATCTTCGCCTTAAATATAAAGATTAAATATGTCTAATATGATTTGCAGAAATTCTCCTATGACTTCATACCTATCCAACATCCCTTATAGTATTAATTTTATCATAAACACTCACCCTATATTTCAATGCTAAAACATAACAACAACATACTTTCAACTAGTTTTGTAAGCTTATAAAACACTATAAAGTGTATAGACAATTCCATATCTTACTGAACGCTGTCACTTCATTCATAAAAGACAAACTATTTTAAGTCTTATAGTTTCAAAAGGTCATCCCCTCAAACAGGAATGTAAATATTATGAATATATACATATATTATATATAGTTATTAATTACAAAACAAAGGAACGCCATTATGAACCTACTATTTCCCGATGACGCTAAGCCTACTAATGTCTATAGAGACAATCACTATATAGACTTATACTATCATGTTTCCACACAAATTTTCTGTCACCTGTGACTGTCATCATTTTTCATTAAATAGTTTTTTCCGAGATGTCTAAATACCAAACAACTATATATTTTACTCTTGCGAAGAAAGAAATAACCAGTCTTGTGTTCCACGTGTTGAATCAAAGATCTCGATCACCCATACATAGCAACTAAACTATGCTCATCCCCACTAGTTTCTACTGTCTATAAACATTATTAAAATACAAAATATTTCTCATATACTTATATAAACATAATACGTTTTTCAATTATTACACATTTCAGCCTTATGTTGTTCGTATAACATCTATATTCTGAAATTACCCAACCAGACAAAAGATCGTCGCTTTGCCCTAAGATTTCCAACTTGATCCTGTCTGATGTTATAATTTAAACGTTAGCTATAAAGTATATTATGTAACAATTAGAGTCTATTAAGCTATACTATGTAACAATTATATTATATTACATATAGACTAAAATAATATATCTGTAATAACATAATAAAGGAACTACAACGACTGGTCGAATTTCCGGTAAGCCTAAGTAAAATGGAGTGAGATTGAATGTCACACATTAACCGAGCTGTGTGTAAGGTGTAACAATTAATTACTTCTTAAATTGAAAGCTTGTCCAGAATAACGTTGTATGTTACAAAAATTCAATATTGAGATTATTATAAAAAACCGTGCCTCATCATATATGGGCCTAGCTAGTGCCGCCAATAGACAAACTCATACCTACCTGAAACATACATAACATATATCACTTCGAAATGTACGTTTCAGTCACCTAATATGTGACAATCAATGTGTTGCTGAAGACTCCTTTTGCCATTTACTCAAAACTATGAATTGCTACATGCAACGTTATTCTGGGAACGTCTTCAATTACTACTAACTATAATAAGTTTAGAGATCAGTAACTGTCCGAAAACGGAAGCCATCAACTTCGTCTGAAGAAGGTCTCAATCAAATGTATGTCCAAAAATTGGGTATTCCAATGAAAAGTATTTCCCGTCTAGAACCAATTAGTAAACCTAACATCAGTGACAAATAAATAAATAATGATTGGATGCAAAAGAACTAACGATGAGAAATACAAAGTTTCTTTGAAACATGTCTGCATGTCTATGCGGTTATATGTGAAGTCCGTTGCTAGTATAACAAAACAACATGTTCATTTTATTGAAAATGAATATGTCACAACGAGCTACCTCAACATCTACATAGATTTCCTCCTAAATACAATTATACTAAACCACTCTTATAATACAGTCCTCTTAAGACGCTTCCTCAGTTACCCCTTTTAAGACGTTGAATTTGTTTGCTCATTTCTTTCTAAGGATCATATATTTAAAATTGAAAGCATTGGTGCAATAAGGTGTTAAGTACTATTTTCGTCACAACTAATATACAAGCATTTTTTAATGTGTTAGGTGTAGATAGTGTTACCTTTTAAAGATAGTTTTAGTTTTGAACAATACAAACAATATATGTGGAGATATTAGTGCAAGAAGTGTTAAGTAATACACAGTAAGTTAAGTAATACACAGCAAGGCAAGTACAGAACTTTGAACGAGTTTTCCTCAAAATTGTCCAAATGTTACTTAACCTTTTGCACCAACTTTGTAACTTTGCGGCCTTCAATTCGCTTAAGACCTTAGAAATCTTTGACTTAAAACAAAATATTTTGAAATATCTTACAACTTTTAAAAAATTGACATTTCTACGTGTACATTGTACAACCATTTGCTTGGTCACAGTGCAATGATAAATGTCCATTGAGAATATGAAAGAAGTAAGTATTTACACATCCTGGATAAAAATGTTAAAGATATACATATAAACTATCCACCTACGAGAGAATAGTTATGAATTTCATCATGAAAAAATTAATTATAAAATCGTCAACACGAGACATAAGTAACTAGTTAATAAACAAAATACACTGGCGATTAACAATGACATTATTTTGTGTCAAACTAATCTTGTGCTACAGTGAAAATAAATAAGAGTTAACTTACAACGAGACATTATTAAAACTGTATAGTTATTAAATCGTACAAATTATCATGTGATCATTTTCTCGTGAATTCAATTCCATGGAAACAAAGTTATAATGAAGTGCTGCTGAACTAAAACAGAGAGGATTTGTGCGCTTCCCAATAAAAAATATATAATGTTGACAATTCCGTGAACGTAGCTGAAAATGTGTTGTGTTGGGCAAGCAAATTTAAAGTCAATTGAATGAAAAACATAGAAATCCATAAATTGTGAAAGCCAAGCACAAGTTATAATATCTACCATATTCGATAGTTCGCCAAACTTAAAACGAATATTTTCGAAATCAAAGTTTCCTGTAACAGTTGTTTATATGTAGACCAGATTATTTACTTTCTTTTTAAAAAATGTATTTGAAACTTCAATTTAGCTTTTATCTTCGTGTACAGGAGAGAAATTCAACCCATACAGTGTGTCATAGAACCAAAAATAAAATAATTGAAAAGTTGTGTTGTTTGAATTTTGAATGAAATTTTGTTAAATATTAAGTGAAAAAGAAGCCAAATTAAATCAGTAAGTTTTAATCCACTCTGTTAGCATTCGTTCAATTTTGATGTCAAATAACCATTTGGTAGTTAGAAACTTGTCCAATGAGCTATTATAGCATGGTTCCAAGTTTTCAAGATCTCATTCAAACGTGAAAATTTACTATTTAGTAAAGTGTCTGCCTTGTAATTCCTTGATACGTCTAACGCCATTCCATTACATTATTTCCTATTTTCCTCAGTCTCCGTTCAGTATTTTCAAACATAAGAAACAAAGCTAATAATTATCCGATGCAATGTACGAGTGTGGATCAACAAAATAATAATCAAAGTTGTTCAAGTTCCACAAATAACTTAGCTGAGTAATACTTTAGTATAATTCGAAAAGTTTCCTGGTATCTAGATTTTTAGTCTTTACAGTTTTGTGAACAAGTTTTATCGACCCTCTATAATAGCTAACTAACTATGACAAAACTATGAACTATAATAGAGCTAGCTACTAGCTATCTATCTATGGTGGAAGAAATACTACGAGCTGCGTGTAGAGCTACTAGCTAACTAACTATGGTACAGGGCTCTTCAATTTTTAAATGTCTATGTTTGGAATATTGCCTTATCTATTAATTGTCTTGTCTATGAAAATGTCTAACTATGAATGTCTAAGGATGGTAGAACAATGGTAAAATTACCAACTAACTAACTAACTAACTAACTAAATAAATAACTAACTATAGTAGAACTACTACCATCTGTGCTAAAAGTACTATGGTAGAACTACGAACTACGGTAAAACTACTAGCTAACTAACTAAAAGGAAACTACTACAAACTATGCTAGAACTACCATCTAAGTATAATAGAACTATTGTAAACTGTACTAGCTATTCTAACTATGGTAGAATAACAAAATATGTTTGATAGCTATCTATCTATAGAAGAAACTACTGCAAACGGTGCTAACTATGGTGGAACTACTAGCTCACTAACTAACTATAGTAGCACCACTACAAAATTGTTCACTACTATGTACTGTTCTAGAATTGCTAACTATGGTAAAATTACAACAAACTGAGTTAGCACTACTAGCATAACTAAGAGTAACTATAGTAGAAAACTTTTCGAACTGTCAACTATGCTAAAATTACTGACTGTGGTAGAAATACTTCAAACTATGTTTAGATTTACTAACTGTGGTAGAAGTACTAGCTACTTAGTTATGGTAAACTACAACAAACTGTTACAACTACTAGCAAACTATAGTATGGTAAAAACTTTTCAAACTGTCAACTATGGTAGAACTATGAACAATGGTAGAACTACACTAACTATGGTAGAAATATTACAAACTGTGTTGAAACTACAACCCAATTAACTACAGTATAAGACTACTGCAAACTGCTAGAATTACTAGCTATAAACTACAGTAGAACTACTAGCAGGCTAACAGTGGTAGAACTACTACCGTATGTAGGAACTAAGATAGGACTATTAGCCAACTATTTATTGCAAAAATTCCTTAAACATAGGTTTTTCTTGAATAGGTTTTTCTTGAATAGGTTTTTCTTTAATATTTGTTTGCCTTTCATAATTAACTAACTATGGTGAAACTACTACGAACTATGCCTACAACTAGTCTACTATTTAAATAACCGTGGTGAAACTGTCCCAAACTATGATAGGATTACTAGCTAAGCTATCTAACTAACTTTAGTAAAACTACTAGCTAGATAGAACTAAAAGTATAGTAGAAGTGATAGAAGTCAAAGATGGTGAATATACTACGATAACAAACTACAATAAAATTACAGCAAACTTGGATAGCACTACTATCTAAATAACTATGGCAAAACTTCTGTTCTACAGATTATGATAGACCTCTACTCTAGCTAGCTAACTAACCAGCTAACTAATAAAGCTACTGGCTGACTGACCACGAATTTCGATTACTGTAATGCAAAATTATAAACAGTATTATACTAATCTATTCCTATAATCAAACCCCAGTGACTGTACATAAAACAAATTGGCTAAAAAATTCAAATACATTTCGCATACTTCGGAGTGTTGAAATGATATATTATGCCCTAATTATGCACGACGACATTAAGGATAAGAAAAATAAGTCAGTTTTCTACTATTTTAATACTGCTGACAAACTCATCTAAGGTTAAATTTTCGATGAGAATATTCGTTAAGGTCAAAACTTGGCTAAACCATTATCACTTTAATGATGATGCTAATTAGGTGTCAATTAATTACACTGTACTTTCTCAGTTAACATTGTTTCTTGGTGTAAATTTTATATGTGTAGTAAGCTTGGGTTAGAAATAAATTTAGAAACTACGACTACAGTATATTAGTACTGTAGTCGTATATAACAAAATGACAAACGTACATAATAAAATTTGAAGTCCATTAAACAATACCAATGATACGGTACACGTCAATGGTTAATGTAATATGACCAACTAAAAGTAAACGTGTCATGGTGAGGAAAAGAAAAACGTATCCCAATTATTGTTATTTTAGTGTAATGTTATGTCAACTGTTGCTCCAACAACTTGAATAACATTCAATTTAAAATAACACTAGCTATTTTTTCTGCATGACGCCTGTGACAACATGTGGATCTTGGAAATTGCGCGGTTGAATATATCATGTGATGCTGTTAAGTCAATAGCTATATGAAGCACTGCTGTAGCAATGGCTATTATAAAAATAATGTTAATCAGCCAATGACTATAGAAGATATCTAAGTACTGTATTACTTAGTATTGCTTGTTGTCATAAAAACATTCTTGTGTGCAACGCAGCCAAGATTGCTAATTATAATTAATACTAGATAAACTCCCGTGGTTGGTATGGTAACCACGGGGTGTTTACCATAAGATAATCTTACGATTATCTTACAATATATCGTAAGATGCTCACCAAAATGGCCGGATTGGTTAATAATAATATTAATTAACCTTTCTTTTAATCAACATTCTATCATAAGCACAGTATACTGTAGCAATAGATCCTCATTATATGTTCATATACAGTTGATATTGCTTATCAAATTATGATGATCATATCGTGACAGAACTAAAATTTTGATAATAATAAACGATCGTTAATAAAAACCACCATAACTAGATGCGTTGCGTTCAGCGTTGTTTCTTGATGCATAGAAATTCTTCAACACGCTAACAAAAAACACATTTTCGAGTAATATAAAGTATATAATCTCCCATATAGTTTTCCAGCTCTGTCTGTGTGTATGGACATAACGCGGTTTGTTTGTTAGTAACGGGTTGTTACGTAGTATAGTAATTGAAACAAAATTCCACTGTTTGTTGATAGTAATGGGTTACTAACACAACAACGAAATTTACACCAGTTCTAGCACCCGTATATGTTGACGGACATACAGCTAGTATTGTATGTTAACCTTTCACTTTTTTGAGAAACTCATCAACCAGTTAGTTGATGAGTTTACTGGTTTTTCTTAAACAGTTTCTAATTTTATACAGGGTTCCCACGACTTTTAGAAAATGAAATTCCCTGACTTTCCAGGTTTTTCCATGACCTTTTTGGGATTTTTCCATGACCAAGAAAAACCAAACA
>JAQIWH010005420.1:0-14691 GCA_034695005.1 Cryptops parisi | reverse complement strand
CTGATATTTTAGAAGTAACACCAAATGACATGTGGTTTCACGCAACTTTCTAAACTTTTGAAAAGTAGTTGTACAAGTAGAGTTTTTCTCGAGAGAATCGGCTATCCTGAACGATTTTTAAAATGTGGATTATCATTATTTTATTATTTTATTACGATCCATTAGGGATCAAAAAGGTCTCGAACGAGTCCTGAAAATACATACATTATATGCCTTATGCATTATTATAATTAATCTAAAAAATAAAAACAAATATGAATTTACATTGTAAAAACTATAATGATTAAAAAATTATACAGATGGAAAAAGTAGAACAAAAACATTATATTGTCCGAAGCCCTTAAATCTATTTGTTTTTTGTTTTTTTTTTTGCAATCGAAAATTAATATTATTATGCAGCATTTACTTGTATTAAATGTACATGTAATTCGTTAACCTTCTTCCTGACACATGTAATTTTTGGTGTGACAAATTGAGCTACTTCTGGACAATTATGACGTCAGCTTAGTTTTCGGTTCGCCAAGAAGCTGCCATCACAGTTTATTTGGTTTTCCACAAATTGCATGAATTGCCACACCAAACATTGCGTGTGTCAGGAGACTTTTAGTGAAATGAAAAATAGATTAAACGTTTGTCTGTTACATAATATACATATTTAATGAACTACGAAGTTGACATTTAAATTTGACATTAAGGTTATGCTCTAATAGACAACCACAACCAATGTAGTGATCTCTTATTTACTGGTTTGGCAATTACATTTAATGCGCTTTACTTTTCCAATATTTTATTACGAGTTTTCGTGTTTCGATGGTAACGTAAATCTTATCAAAAGTTGTTTCCATCGTTAGGTGTTTTTACTTTTTTTTTAAAAAATCAAAAGAAACGTTTTGACCGTTTTCCAATATTAAATTGTAGAGTATAATATTGGATGTTATCCCATTAGTGGTTTTTTAATTATATATTTATAACGTTAAATTTATTTGTAAATCACCAATATCGATCGTCCATAAAGTCATATAGCTTTAAATCAAGTAAGTGGTATGAATGTTATTTTGCTTAATGACTTTTTATTATTGACATGACATTTGAGTTTGACATGAAAATATCGATTTAGAGATTCAGTATACTGAATTATTAAAATGACATATTTAACGTGAATTTTATATTGGAAATTGGAGAAACTTGAAATTCCGATTACTTTTATATATCATTCTTAAGAGGCCTCCTTGACAACGCAATTTTAGGTATGACAACTCGAGCAATTTGTGGACAACCATGACGTTGGCTTTTTGCAAACCAGTTTTTATTAGGGAAAAAGCTAGCGTCACAGTTATTAACAAATTGCTTGAGTTGCTATACTTAAATTGCGTTTGTCAGGAGGCTATAAAGATTTACCTGTCACAAGAAAGACTTGCACAATTTAAAGTATGGCAACTCGAGCAACTTGTTGACAGCTGTGTCGTTAGCTTCTTCTACAACCTATGAAATCTGGTTGGCAAATGGCTGACGTAACTGTTGTTCACAAATTCCTTCTTTTGCCCTCGATTTGCCACATCAAAAATTGCGTGTAACGAGTAGTCTTTACGAATGTTTATAACATTTAAAGTTATTTTATAATAATTATAGTCATCGTTTTTTAATTTAAACTTTCCGCTAAATATTCGTCAATTTGACGTCACACATCAAAGATTGCTTGTGGTCTTTACGAATGTCTATAACATGTAAAGTTATTTTATGATAATTATAAATCGTTGTCTCTTTTTAGTTTAAACTTTCCGCTAATAAGTTATTTCGTCATTTTAACGTGACGTAAGTTTAGTGTTCTGATGCAACGTGACGTCATAATGACGTTATTGGGTCGAGCATTGCGAATGGCTAACCAGTTTCTGCGAAAAATCTGACTTTAAAAATATTTTTTAAAAATATTTTCTCATTTTATATAAGTTCATTTCTAAATATTTTATGAAATAAAGTTCCGATTCAACGGAAAAAAGTTTGAGTGAAGAAACTGATAAAAAATACGAAAGCATGCAATTATTTTTTTTTAAATAAAAAATTCACGAACACGACATGGTAATAATTACGTTGTATGTTTTGTTTGATGAAGTATTTATTTATTTATGTAAAATTTTAAAATTTTGTTTTAAATAAGGAGTCGACTTCTTGTTTTTTGTCTTTTTTTATATTATATAAAAAAATGGAAACGATATTTAGAAGTGAATAGGAGAATTAGAAAAAGAAAAGTTGGGAGTTTAAAAAATAAAAGGTGAAAACTAGTTACTGAAAAAGTTACTTTTTTTTGTAATTTCACACTTTTTTTTATTATTATTATGTTACAGTAAAAAAAAAATTAAATTAGAAAAAGATCATAAAAAAATCCACTTTCTTTCCCTTCTCATTCGATTTCATGATGTGGAAGGCGTCGTTCGAGACGAAGAAGAAGAATAAGATGGTGGTGGTGATGATACGAATAGGTTTTTTTCCTCCTCCATTAACTTGGTTCGAATGGCTATTTCCATTGACTTCATCATTCTCTCTCTTCATCCCCTTCGAGTGATCTGATTGGCTACTAGCTCCTTTTCTCCCATTCATGGGCTTTCGATTGATTTTGCGCCAGCCATTTTGTTTTTTATTGGTTTCGATTTGAGTTCCTTGATGATTTCAATTTAGTCTGACCAAATCGAATTAAAGAACCGAAAAAATTCTTCCATTGCTTGAATTTTTTTTTTACTTTATTTTTGAAAATAAAATAAAAAGTCTTTTTAATGCGTTCAACTTTTTCTTAAAAAAAGAATAGTCGTAAAAGATTGATCTACTGTCTTTCTATTCTTGGACTTTGGCAAACATCTTGACACACACACTAGAAAAGTGCGCATGCGCGTTGACCATTATGGTCTTAAGAGTGCCTCGTTTCAACATGGTCAAGCTCTTACTCTCGACCTTTTGAACTCGAAAAATTTCACCGTTTTAAAAGGGAAGTAGTTGGAGAGGAAAAACGACGATGAAAATTCTAGCAAGTAGCAAAAGGTTAAGATTCAAGATGAAAATTTTCAATTCATGTCAAATTGCACACAAATTGAAAAAGTAATTTTCTCTTAACGATTTTTTTTTACTTGGTCGCGTTAAAAAAACAAACTAGAAATCAATTGAATACAAACTGTAATGTCGGAAATTCTAAAGTCATACAGTCGAATGATATTCGTCTTAAACCATACTGAACTAAGTCAAAAGAAGTACATTAAAAGAAAAAACTTTTGAAGAATACGCTTCGATTTTTTCAATTTTTGATTTGATTTATGCGATTTTTTTCTATATTGGACTTTGCGGTTTTTGAATTCATGCATTTTTTTTTTATGCGATTTATGGTACATTTGATTGATGAGAATTTCGATATGTGAGATCTTTGAATAATAATGCTATTTTTTATTTCTGCAAATTTTGTTTTGTTTTATGCGAATTCAGATTTATGCAATCTTTTTGTAATTAGACATTCGATTTATGTTGAGTACGGTAATTCCATTTTCGATTTCTGCATTTTTCGATTCAGTTTATGTCATTTTTGTTGTACTGGACTCATGTGGTTTTTGATTCAGACAGTTTATGCAATTTGTGGTAAATTGGACTATATAGTATTCTTACTAACATACCTTTGCCCACGCACTATTCTGCAACCAGGGTGGAAGTGTTGAAGTTTACATGATATTTACATCAGGAAATTAAATTTAGTGATTCTGGACACTTTTAACGACGACACAGAGCTGGAGTTGATATAGTAACATAGCCATGTGGGGTCTAGATGTAAACCCCGTGTTGCTTCACAATACTCAAAAAACTCATGTTGCTTCACAACACTCGTTTTTGCCCGCGGCTTGGCGCGCATGAATTTTGAATTTTGGTAAAATTGTTTTTAAGAAAAACATTATTATATTTAAAGCAGAGTCGAAATATGATACCAATTTTTATGTCCGTAACATCTTTGTTTTTGAAATGTAGGTAGTCTCTAAAAAATTATCCTCCCCCCCCCCTTTTTCACTTTTTTTAACCAGATTTTCGGAAAATGGAATAAAACGTGTTTCTTTATTTTTAAAGAATAATCTAAATACCAATTTTTATGACTTTAAGATATTGGTAGCCTTTTAAAAATTTAACTCCCCTTTTTCATCCTCGTTTAACTGGATTTTGAAATTATTCTGATACCGTCTAGATCATGACTTAGTAACCTAATTTCATGCATCAACCCAAAAACTCTAAAAAGTGAGTTAATTCACTATGCTTTAACACGATGCAGTTTGCTTATAATTTAAGACTGTTTAAAATAATTTTTGGAGGCTTCTACTGAAATTCAAAGGTAGCATCATGTTCTTGTGGGATATTTTTATAACAAAGAAAATACTTAAGAACCACAAAAAAAAAAACTTTTGCATCTTGATATTTACGTCACTTGAACACAATACCCAACTTTGATAGCGTGTAATTTTCGGTTTTACGAGTTTCCTTTAATAGTTGGAAATGTCTGTCATTGGGTGATTGCAAAAAAAAAAGGAATCCTATGATCTAAAAGAACAGGAACCGAGTTTTTTTTTAAGGTTTTTAAAAGCGGAAAATAGAAATGGGATCATTCGGTTGGATTTAGGAGCCACGAAAAACGGAACTAATCCTTCGTATGAGGTCGTTAAAGAGACAAAAAGAAAGGAAGAAGAAAGGCTTCAGAGGGACCTTTTAGGCCGGACATTACGATTTTTTTCACTAGCAACACTGAAAACATACTCGATTTTAGCGGAAGATAGTAAAAATAAATGAGAGACGGTAATGTTAGGTTCTTTAGCTTCAAAGTGCTCAACTTATGGCTTCCTTTTGTTTATGCAACAGCTAGCACGTGTTGAAGTGAACCTGGTCACATTGTAAACAGTCAGCTAGTGGAAAGTTAATCTGTGCAATAGTAAACACGTAATAAATGGTGATAAACTGTATGGACGCGTTCAAAGATGCGTAAACGGGCAACGATGCGTAAAGAGCATGATAAATCAAGTAAACACGTGTAGCAGCATCAGTGCACGTGTAGCGGTTGTATACAATTGCAAAACGTTTACAATTTTTGAAGAATATACAAATACGTGAAGCATGCGTACACGTGTAGAGGTTTGTAGGTACTTGGAGTTTAACGAGGGCACCGATTGGCTTTACAGCTTTGTCATTTGGCACTCAGACTTTATTCAAATTAGATATACAAAAATAATGATGAGATGAGGATGGAACATGGAACAGGGTTTTTTTGATGCAAGAGGAAACGGGAGAACCCCGAGAAAACCTGCCCCCGTGGTGTCAGACCCAGAACCGAATTCACATGGCACGAGTGAGAGGCGAACCCGGGCCACTGCCGCCAGAGGTGAACGCTCTGACCACCAGACCACCACGGGGCCTACACGCGTGTAGAGAAAGTGTAAACACGTGAAAAAGCATACGTGCACGAGAAAAACATGCTTATAAGTATACAAAACGTCAAATGTGTACAAACACGTAATAAACATACATCAACGCATGAATGCACGTATCAGGTTTACGTGCATGTGTAAAACGTTTTTAAAGAATAGGTGGACATACGTCATAACGTATAATACGTGAATGAGTGAATGAATGCGTATAGAAACATGAAACCTGTGTAGAAACGTGAAAAATGCTTGTTGAAACGTATACACTACGTACTGTAAATGATTAAAACAAAAACATAGTTTATACTGTATTTTGAGTCATTTAATGTTTGTCCGGAACTGGTACTAACCTCAATTTTGTTTTTAAATAGTAATGTTCATTTTATCATCCTGTTTATTGAGGTGGTAGATAAAAACCAGGGTGGTTCTAATATTTAAATTTTGAATTAAGTGGATGGGACACGTTCTGAATTTGTTCTATTGTGGAAAAAAAGTAATTTTGTTAAAGTTAGGCTAATTTTGAACAATATTTAGGGGTCGCTACCAAGATCTGAAACATTGCGTGTCAACGCTATACTTAAAATCAAGTTAAAAGATCAGCGTTGAATCAGTTAGGAGACCGATTGACACCTCGTATTCTGCCACTATTAATAGTCGAATGTAGCTTCTCCTCAGTCTCTCCTCTTTCTCAATCCAAACTTACTTAAAGCGCGTAAGAATACAACGTTTAAGGCATATTCGGTCCCTGATTGGTGCTCAGTCCGTAACTGATTCAACGCTGCTCTTTTAGCTTGACTTTAAGTATACCTATGTTTCAAACCAATTTTTCAATCCATGGAAAAAACCTCTAAATGCCATCTAAAATGAGCGGGAATATATTTTTTTGAATATTGGAACAAGATAGACTGATGGTCCGACTCAATATAAAACTTCTGTTCCCCCCCCCCCACTAATTATAAGGACCATCCTAATAAAGGCAGGTGACGGAACGGTAGGGAATGTAAGAAAAGGTGTTGCAAATAGTAATACTGATAATTTTAACTCGTATTCGAGATTAAAACTAAATGCGGGATTGAGAGCCTCGAATTGAAAGTAGGTCAAATATGCTTAAGTGTGGGTAATCGATAGGAGGAATTACAGAGGTTCAAGGAGTGAAGAAGAGTGAAGCACAAAAAATGATAGATTGGTTGTTATTGTTTGTTGAGGGTAGGATATTTCAAGGAGGGTTATTGGATTCGAATTTTCAAATTATTTCCAGTGTGATTAGATTTGACTGTACACTACGTTTACCTATGTGTCTCTTTGGTACGTCATTGTGCCCTTCTTTTTTGTTCATACCTGAAGAAACCTAAAGGAGAGTGGAAAAACGTCGCGGAAGTGAAAACAAAGGTCTACTCAGACAGTAGATAAACGATTTGTTTTCCTTCAAACGCCGCCTGACACACGCAATTTTTGGCTAGGAAGTTTAAGCAATATGTAGATAACTGTGACATAAGGTATCTCGCCAACCAGTTTTCTTTGGTTGAACAAGAAGCTGACGTCACAATTGTCCACAAATTTTTTGAATTGCTTAACCAAAAATTGATTGTGTCAGGCGGTTTTAAAGCATTTTTACGGGTGATAAAATATTTTTATTAACCAATGTTTTGTTGCTAAACAACAACGTATTCATTTCTGTGCTGGCTTACGCTCACTTTTTTTATTATTATTTTATACTGTTGGTCACTGTTTAATATACATGACATTACATTATTTATCGTTGTTTGTTGTCAACATTACACTCTCAAGATATAAACTAATACAAAATGCAGATTATAAATGTAAGATGTGGAGTTTCAACTTAACTTTAAAGTAGATGCAAAAGTTAGTGCAGTTTGAGTTAGTACAAAGAATTGAGAGATTTAGAGTCAAAAGATTGTAGACGATACACGAGAACTTTTAAGACATATGAGTAATAGCTTGAAATGAGTTTGTAGGAATTCCTTAAGTAGTTATTTTTGCAAATTGTTCGAAGATCTGTTGGACTTACTTCGCAGAAAACCTAATACACATTTAGAGCTTTAGTATCCGCGAATACGAATACAGGCTCAGTCTACGCCGAGCTATAACTCGAGCTTAAATGGTAGACCTATGCTATTTCTGCTTTTGTTCGTTCAACAGTAAACAAGTGGATAAGTAGGCCTGGGTTTCATTCTTTGGAATCCTTAAACCCCTCTCTTCTTTTTCTGTTTGCACATGCTTTGAAGAGGGAAGTGTCTACTTAAACTTGGCAAAGTTTACTCGGTGATGGTGGTGGTGGTGGTGTTTGTTGGTGATGGTCGTAGTCAGTGCGTGTGAAAGGGAGCAGGTGATGAAAAGGAAAGAGAATGATGTTGCAAGTATTCTCTCGTGGACAAAGTTGGGTGTAGTAGAAGAAATCTGTCGCCCCCAGATGATAGGGAGAGCGATAAGCTTGTCGCCCATCACTACCAAACTACAGTTACAACAGCATTTTCACTTCACCAAGACGGTAAAAAAATACGAGAAAAAAACCGACAGCAAGATTCTAGGCCATCTTTGCTCCGCTGACCAAATTACTACCCCGTCTGCTAACACATCCTGTCTCCCAACTCGGTGTGTACTTTACCAATCTTGGGTTAGTCTTTTTTCAGACTTGCTAATAAAGGCTTGTGTGCACCTGAGTAAGCAGCAAGAAAACTCGTTCATTCATTTTTTAAGAGAAGTTTTCATGCAGAAAACTGTTTGTAGTTTCAAATTCTAGATGGTCAACGAAAAGTGTGGTCCAATGTATGCATTTTTTATGATGATTTGACTTTGGAATTTTGAAAAGTTCTAAGTAGCTAGTTTGATGAAGTGGATGTGTTTTTGTTTTTGTAACTTTTGATAGGGTTATTTATTGTATTTGAGATGAAAATACAGTATCATTGATATTCTTATTTCATCGGAAATTTACAAAAAAATGTTACTCTTTTTTTTAAAAAAAAATTAATTGGAATTTTCTATACAAAGCAAAAGTTTAAATCTTTGCCTGCAAACCGAACCAGGTACCTCACGTTTACGCCGAGATATTTTCATCTCTACCTTCATGTATTAATTCAACGTTAGAGTTGTGTATGTATTTTTATAACTTAAGAACCATTAAACCGATTTTGATGCGGTTTTATTCTATGTGTTCTTAGCTTCAATGAATCACTTATAGGCTACGTCACTTATAGGTACATTACGTTACATAATATAGGGGGTGAACAGAGAGGTGAAACGCGACCCCCCACTCAGGGGCAAGACTGAACTCACCTGTACAGTACTATCATCTTATGTAGGTCAACTACATTCTTTCTTTCCATTTCTCACAGCATAGTGAATTGGGGGATATTGTGCTATATGTCTCTGGTGTTCAAAAATTTAATTTTCCCTTGAAGTTCTTCATTTCATTTTCATTTCCCTTCGATTGCATACAGATATCCGCATTTTGCAAAAATTGATCTTTTGTAACAAATTTGTTAATTTTCGTTTGTACTATGTTTATTTCTATGTGCATGATGTAGCTATTACACTTTAACGCGAGCGATGCCGCAGATACAGCTATAATCACCCTTCACTTACAAAAATACACCTATTTTTCGAATTTTTTAGGCTGAACCCGGTTCAAGCAAATGAACCTTGTTAAACCAAGTAAACCAGATTACTTTTCACATGATGAAAGCATAAACATTTTACTGGATCAATTAGAGCGCTATGAACTAACCAGAATAGCCACACAACCCTATGGACAAACCATACGTAAAATTAACGTTTTCTCAAACTTGAAGTTTTTGGACTTGGTTCGGTATGGTTTAAGACTATCCAAATGAAGCTTGGCTTTATAAGACTTTAAGTCTTGCAGTAAACAAATATATAAAAAATGAAGACGTAACACAAAAGTTATTCTTGAATTGAAAAGTTACAACGAAGAGGAAGAAACAGAATGACTAATCTATGAGAATTTGAAAATAGAATGAAACGTTTCTAGTTCTTTTAATAATCCGTTTGCAACTTGTATCTTAAGATCTTCTTCTTCCATATATATATATTCTTATTGTTGTCTTCTTCTTCTTAAAAAACAGTAATTTTACGCAGAAATATTTTTAAAAATAGAAGACATTTATCTTTTTTTTTCTTTGGCCTGTACATGGATAGATGAGTGCGTTGACGCGGTTGTGAGCGTGCATCTGTAATGATGTGGAAATGGAAAAGAGATGATGGCAAAGAGAGAAGACGACGACCTATGTGAACGTGATGTTGTTGGCATTGTCGTCACGGTGTCGTTGGTTTCGTGCACAAAATGAAGAACGAAAATGGGGGATGGAGTAGTTCTAACATGACGACAACCACGCAAGGACTCGTTTCCGTCATCTTGTGTAGAAAGAAAAAAAAAGTTTTACTCAGCAACCCTACCCCCGCCCCCTCCACTGACTTTTTATTTTTCTCCTTCTCTGAATTTCGTATTATAGTGTTGTATAGGCCTAACAATACAGCATATTTCTTTGCTCGTTGTTTATGATGATGTTCCGTTTGCATGTCCATTGTGTACACAAAGTTAAGTGCTTCGAGATAACAATGGACTCAGAATCTAGACGCCATCATGGGTTCTCACGAGCGATTTTTCCGCCATCTGATGACAACTTACCTCTGTTTTTTCCTCTTTTTTTAAGCTCTTAGTTGGTTTTTTCTTCACTTCTTTTCACTTTATTTTGTGGGGGAGTGAGGGCTACCGACTCAATAATTTATGATGACGGGAATGGAAAAATGGGTGGGCTGTCTTTGTAAAGTAACATGTCATCTACTTCAAAATTGATGACGTAAGCTTTCTTAAACCTATAAGTTGTTTAAGCTTGAAGAAGCAGGGTTTTTGCTTGAATATTAACACTAAGCTACTAAGAAATTTAAATAACGCATTTAGTCATATTTTGTATCACAATGAGGTATTCAGTAAAAAATATTTAGAGATACAACAACCACTAATGTCATAGAGTTTTTGGGATTTATGTAATTTAACCATATTTATTGGCTTATTATTTACGCACTCATGGATAAAATTTACGATGCTGCTAAAATGACTATATATTTTGTGCTGTTGACAATTTGCTGTAGTGGATTTTAACTCTCTTACATTGGCGAGTCGACAAAACAGAAAGAAAAAAAAATTTGCAACAAAAATTCTCAAGCCATTTTAAGCATTCATCTTTATTCTACAACTGGAAATGAGTCTCGTGGTTGGTATGGTAACCACGTGAAGTCTAGAGATAAACTCCGTGTTTATGCTCAAGTTGCATCGCAACATTCGTTCTTAATTTGCACTCTTCTCCATCACACAGTTCATTGTTGTGAACTAACGAATTCCAGAAAATTTTTAATGCATTTGGATTTGTGAGCCTTTATCATACCCTCTTTATTTACATTCACGTTGTTATGATGGACTTCATCATAACCTCGTGAGTGGAACACAAAAAGCCTTCCATATAGATAGATACATCTGGGTAATTATCACATATAATTCAATCTAACACCGTGTAGTCAATATATCATACTTTTTATTTAATACGTCAATGTGGCATTTGTTTCTGTTTATCTGCCATAATCTTTACAATATTTAGAAAAGAATGAATTCGCTAACATTTTGCAGTCGTTGGTAACCACTGATTTAAACTTTCGTACTTACAAAAATTGGCAAATGGTACGATAGGTTACTGGTCATTTTTGCTGGACATCGATTTTGTATTATCTGAGAGAAGAAACAGTTATTTGTTGTTAAGTGGACACTTTTTTTTTCTGGACATCAACTGTCGTATCCGCCTTCTAACTCGTTTGCTCGGGAAAATGTTTCTACACAATCTTCCGTCGTTTCAGGGGTTTCACCTTCGGCATTTTCACCATGGATTTTTCCGGAAGCGGAATATATTCTTACATCTGACACGTACAGTAGTTTTTATAGATGTCTATCGATAGCTGCTACTAGTTCCAGATAAATGGTGATGTCAAATAGTTATTGACGATGTCAGACAGTCTGATCGTTAACGTACATGGTGCTATAGGCAAGGCCATAGGGAAAGAAAGAGAAGCATCAATTGGAAAGTCTTTCTGAATGAAATAAATGAAGTTGAAGATTTCGGTGAGCATCTCGCACCCTCCACTGTAGAATTAAATCAGTTAAGCGTTTGTATTTTTCGATTAGCAGGTACTGACTTTCGTGTTTCTACCCTCGTTTGGAATGTTGAAAATTATATGATGAATCGTTATATATGTGAAGTACTGTGCTTCTGAACCACTTTATCAAAGCATGAAGTCGATTTCATCGTTACGTAGAACTAATAGATGTAAACATTAATATCGATTTATTGATTCAACTTTAAGTTGCTTCATCTAGCATTTTGCTAAGTTTACAATGACTGGCAAAAGTCGAAGATATTTCAGTCGAAGACATAACGTACAGTATGTAATGTTGTTAGTCAAAGATTTCGAAAACTTTTATTCAAATTACCCCCCCCCCTAATCACTGTTACTCATCTGTGTGCAATTTATTTCAAAGCAATGGGTAGTATAAACATTGTTTTTCCAATTTTCGAATTGTTTTGACCTTGATCTGGTAGTTGTCTGTGTTTGCATTAAAGATGAGGTTGTGTTGAGTTTTCGTTTTGGAGTTTGAGTGGAGCGCTTCTTCTTTTCTGTAAATTTATGATGATGACAATGACCGATCGACAACGCTAGTAGTCTGAGATTGAGTGGCTCATTTCACGAGAACCATAAATATAATTATTATATAAAGGACAGTGTAGACGGCGCTGTAAGTACTATAGAAGAGTAAAGCATCAACTGGAGTAAAGTATCAAGTTCCTATGCCATCGATGAATAAGGGTGTCTTTTAGGTCCGATCGCTGTTGGTACTCTCTTCCATTTCTGATAGTTGTCAACGATTGAACTGCGTTCGTCTATAGAAGTAGAGTTATATCAAGAGGACACTCCAGGCAAGTTATTTGAAGATTGTTGTAACATTCCATGTGCATTTGAAAACCAAAGGGAACCTTCTTCTTTAAATTTGCAAGTTTTTTTGTTAACATGTACACTAACGTTGTTAGAGATAGGGGTTGTTGTGAATAAATTAAAAATGGGATTTAATGATTACACACACGATGGTTGTGCATATTTTATTTTTTAAAGGGTTTTTAGGGGTAAAGAAAAACTCGCGAATGTAAGAAGCTAATAGTTGCCATTGTAGAAGGGTTTTATAATTTTATCACAAATAAACAGAATCGTGAATCTTCTTTTTATTGTTTATTTAACGTTCCCTAGGGCCAAACCATAACAAAATACAAAAAATACATCAGAGAATTACAGTCCTAAATGATATAATTTTTGATAACTTCCTTAAAGTGATTACATTTAGTTTACATGTTTGCTCTGTACATACGGTTGAGATCTTTTTGGAGTTTAAATGGTAACTGGTTCCATAGTGATAATGTGTTAATCTGCGAGATCCTATATTCCATATAACACGAGATTACTCTTAGAGTTTCATTTCAAGGTGTTTATTTCCATGTGGTTGAGTATATAATTACAAGTTCATCGTACTAAGAACGAGGTTTTGAACTCGCGAATGTGAGAAGGTAATTAATCGCGAATGTAGAATGACTTGACAAAATTTTCTTATTGAAATAAACTCGCGAATAGCGAGGTCCACCGTACAAAGCATTGTTTTTCGGTAAAAAAACTCAATAAATTGCATAAGTTTGAACGCTTTCCTGCATACCACAGCGTTATAGCTACAGCTTTTTAAAGCTTTCCAACGTGACGCAGTGCTATTTGCTACAACTTTTAGAGGCTTTTCAGCATTCGAAACTCATAGCTACTGCGAAATGCGAACACTGGCGAATAACATCGCGAATGTAGAGTGTTTTTTTGGCTCGTTCAAGTACACTGTATAGTTGATTAATAAATATATTAGAAAATATAAGTAATTAGGAAATGTGGAAAATAATAATAAATATAAGTACTGTACATGAAAATCGCAGTTTTAGAAAATACAGTAAATACTGGTTCTCAAGTAGTACTCGAGTGAAGAAACAAAATTGAAGGTTGTGTTCAATTTTGTGTTCAAGTAGAACAATTCAATCAACAATGAATGAAACTATGGAAACGTAAAGGGTGACTGTCACGTTACGAATTTATATCCGAATTTTTACCCGAATTCATCGCTTGGTCATCCAGAAGGCTCACTGTGCTCACTGGTCACGTGACTAATAAACACGCTGTCGTGTTTTGTTCCTTAAAGTTTTGTACCTTACCGTGTTTGGTTCAAGTAGTTATATAAATATAAAATCACCTTATTCTCTTATAAATCTCTAGACTATCTACAAAAGATTATTCAAATACTAAGATTAAATATGTTATATTAAAAAGTCTTGTCAGCAACCTAGCCTTATATTATTAAATAATATGATCAAAATTTCTATTTAGTTATCAAATAAAGGGAGATTTAACTTAAAGGGGGTAAAAACCTGTAATCCTCTTTATTAATATGCTTAACAAGCTTATAAGTTGCGTTCGGTTTTTTTAAAAGTCACTGATTCACGTCAGCTTCTTTACGGTGAACTTGCATGTAGCATTTTGCGATGTAATTTCTTTTGTATCTATAAGCCTAACAGAGTGTACGTATATTCTGTTTGGTGTTTCCGCGTTAGTTTCTCTCAGTTTGTTCGGATTGAAAGCCTTGGCATCATGAGTTAATTATGCAAGGGATTTTCCGCTCTCTTTCCGCAAAATTTGTACACGAAGCTGTTTATCTTTGGGTTTACTAGTGCTGTTGTTGTTGTTTTGTGTTAGGTTTGGTGAAAAGCCAACTTTTAACCCTTTCTGAACTATTCATGCTTTTCAAAATTGTTCTTCTTCTTTTACTGTATCATCAGCGTCTTTAGGGAGTCCCCAAAGAAAGCGATGATAAACAACGAGTAATATTTTTTCATATATAAATTGTAGAGTTTAAAAAAAAATAAAAGTACTTACGTGCTAAAGAATCAACGCATCAGATATAAAAAGCTAAGGATGTCAACATTGTCGTATAATCGATGATGTTTACTTATGGGTAATTTTTTTTCGTCATGGGCATAGTTGAAAAATCCTATTTAATAAAATACAACATTTTCCTCCTTCTCCTCCTCCTCCTACTACTACTACTACTACTACTACTACTACTACTACTACTACTACTACTACTACTACTACTACT
>JAQIWH010005419.1:0-14693 GCA_034695005.1 Cryptops parisi | reverse complement strand
GGCCGCCACGTGGGTGATAGAATGAAGTGGATCCTACTCAAAATCCAAAGCTAAAGGTATAAGTAGTTTGTAAAAAATTTTTGTGCGTTTGTCAGGAGTGTCTACATCTACCCAAAATTTCGGGTTATTCTGCCCTACTAGTAGTAATAAAGTGTTCACTTTAGAAACTATTCACAGTAAAGCGGTGAGTGAATCACGTGTTACAATTGAGTGGACTTTAAGGTATGTTCCTAACTTCTTTACTAACATTCCAATAGAAATATCTTGCATCAGCAAAGAAATGTTTGACAAGTTACATTTAAAAGATTCGTTTATTGCAAGCACCATCTTTATTATTATTAATAATAAAATTCTTTTAGGTATGCACCACATTCTAAATCCACGCAGGGTGTTTACTATAGCAACAGGGTAAACAATGAGTCACGGGAAGCATACGTCGCCGCTAGGCGGCGTATGCTTACAGAGCTAACACAAGCCGCCGCTAGGTGGCGTATGTTACACCAGGGCAATCATCCAGTTGGATGAAAAACACTAGTGCTAAACATTTAAACCTTTTTATAATACACATTTAGGATTTTTACAATCCAGAACCCTCATTACTAAATTAAAGTTGCAAAACAAGCATGATTACGAGCTACATTCGATTCCTTTATTCTATTTTGGACAATAGCCCATAAAATCTTTATAACCAATACTAAACAACTCAAATCGCAATCACATTCTACTTTTTTATATCAAATTTTTGTAAAGTTTTAGCATATGTACACATACATGCAACTTGTTCAATTATTATAGTAAGTTCCAAACGTCTGTAATTCTACATTGAAGCTAAAAAAAAATATTGCTTCCTCTGTCCCAAGATATGGCATACATTTCAAGTATAAAACTTTCCAATTATGGACAGTTGTAAAAAAAATAGTAACCAATAAAAAAAATGTTTATTATTCATTTTTATTGGTTTTAATAATCTAAATGGGTTTTCTTTCTGATATGCAAGTTAGTTTTTGCAACTTACAATTTATTCGTTTTGTGACAGTGTCATGTTAAAATGCACCCAATTAAAAATTACACCTGCAATAATGAACCTATGGCTTCAGAAAATTATGCTTGTCAAATGTAAAAAAAAATCACATAAATAAACAAACAAATAAATCAAAAATTGCATTACTCAAAACGCATAAACTGAAATATCTATATTACTCAGAGATTTGATAAGTTTTAATTCGCATAAATCGAACCATGCAGAAGCCAAAAAAGGATTATTTTTTTTTGCATTATTTATGTACATACAGTATATAGTGGCAGTATTTTATATAAAGAGTATACTTAAAAAAAAATTTTAATGTAAGCCTACTTGTTTTTATACGCTCGTATATGAACCAGCGGATTAATAAACGCCACTAAATTGAAAGGTGGATATATGATGCACAGACACTAAAAAAAGCACTTTGACAGCTAAAAGATTAAGAATCCAGTTTTATGATAACCAACATTATTGGGTTCCCAAAAAACAGTTTCGTAGAGAAAAATATCAACACTAACCCACATTTTTTTCCGCCGCAGTTTGTCTTCATCTTCGCCGTCATCGGATCGGGTGACGAACAAGAAGTCAAACCAGGCAGTTACGTGTATCCGGATTGGGCCGTTGTTCTTGGCTGGGTGATGACTCTTTCTTCCATCGTCTGGATTCCCGTTTACATTGTATATAAACTAATTTCTACGCCAGGAAACATGAAACAGGTGAACGCAACAATCAGGCAACTATACAGGGTCAGTCAAAAAAAAATGTTACCACTCGCATGGGATTGGTGTGTGTTTCTTGTTGTTTATTCAATAAAATCATGTTATTAGTAACAACATTAATTGCAAATACAGTGGAATCCGGCTAATGAGATCACTTTGAAACAAGTGCTTTTTTGACAAACCAAAGAGCTAATAACATTAAGCAGTGAATATAAAAAAAACAGTGCTGTGGACCGACTGACAATGATAACAATAACCAATTGATATCCGGATTCCACTGTAAAACACACTCACCTTGCATACACTCGTATAAGTGGTCTGAAACAGAATACACTTTTTAGTCTCGAAACAGAATAAAATTTACACGTTGTCGTCTTGTCCATAAGGTGGTAACATCTTATAATTCGACTGACCCTGTAAAAATGACGCAAAAAGATTCAATGAAACAACAAAAAATTATTTCAGAGATTACTGGTATCCATTCGTCCCAACCAAGATGAAACTAGGCAAGTCCAACAGGAATCGACAGCAATCAACGTCAAAGCTCCGGTGTAAACCAATGTCGACAGCCTTCACTTCAATAATAATAATAATAATAATGATTACTCAATAACAACGGAGACCAAATAACTGTTTGATCGTCAGTCAAGTGTTCAGTCAGTAATGCTAACGTGCGCTAAAAAAAACAAAAAAAACAAACAAATGAGATATTTCTTACTATAAGTAGCCATCGAAAAAGCAAGGTCGGTTTTGTGCCGTCACTGCTAAAAGGGACCAACTTTGTACCATAATTGTTGTTTGTCAAATGTTTAACACACCTTACGCTATAATTAGGGTACTCACCTACATGTTTCACCAAACAAAACAAAAAAGTAAGAAAAACAATAAATTATTTCTAGGCATGATCAATATGCAACCCTTAAAAAAATAGGCTTGCGGGTAACCAGTTTTACCTAATCATGGCTCAAAAAATCGATTCTTTTCGACTTAGGCTCGTTTACTTATTTTTACATTCATTGTCCTATACATTCCATGTTACGATGTTCGATGTTGTTGAAAATCTGTGCCTCGAAGCTTTTGCCTTTTTAAAATAATTTGTTTTTGTTTAAAACGTTAAAAAAAAACAAACATAAAACAAAAAATATTTCGGCATAACCACACATAATGCAGCCAAAATCTTACACAACACTATAAATGTATAACTACTGGGTGTCCACCACGGGACGTTATCATTGTAAAGTCCATTATTATACTCTTTTATATAATAGCTTCACTTACGAGTTGAGAATTGAACGGCTACTGCCATCTAGTCATTTGAGAATATACTGTTATGTGCCAAAAAATGCATAAAACATGAACCGCATCAAATTCAATGTAAAAATAAATTTGAATTTATATGAATACAGAAATCAAATATTGAATTAACTTAATCACAAATCTCATTTCGCATAAATCGAAATTTGCATTCTTAATGCACGAGTTTCATACCAGGTTACATAAATGTAGTGTTTGACAGAATGGAGAAAAAGAGTTTCTGTCTGAAGTATTTTAGTTCGTGTTCAGACCACAGTGGCGCTGCAGTCGTTCATTTTCCAAAATGGTGACTCCCGAGAAACGAAGCACAAATGTGGCAGTAGGCAGAAAACGAATGCAAGTCACACGGGAGAACGTTACATAATAAGTGTGAAGACTAGACGTTCTTTGTGTCACCAAAGACACCCATGTGACGATTCATCCGGTCACATTTTTTTCATGAAACCCATAGGTTCACTATGATTTTCATATGGTCGTATTTATCTTCAAATTATATGATTAAAATGCTCACATCTCATGGTGGACACCCTGTATATTCTGTTACTATATTAACCTATTAAAAACTTTTTCTTTGTACATTGGGTTCTCCCAAGGCTTATTCGCTGCATTGCTATACCAACATCGTTACTATTACGTTAAGTTACAAGGTAACAAAAGAATTTTATGCAATTTCAACGGGACCACATTCCTTTCATAGACGCTTGTCTTGAACTCCTTTAAAAAAAAAAAAAAACAACATATCTTAATATCCATAATTTCCATGCATTTTATGTACTTAAAAATAATAAAAAGAAAATCGTGAATTTTTTGTGACAAAAAAAAATATTATATGCCATGGTTTTTATGGATATATATACATACATATATATTATATATACCAAAACTTGGATTTTTAAAAATAATTTATTACATCTTCACAGTAAATATTAGTATATATATATATATATCATGATGTATTTCAAGGAAAAGAAATTAAAATACAAATAAATATCTTTTTCCCTAGTTGAGATTTTAATAAGCTTTTAATTCAGGAGCCAAAATTTTTCTATCCCAACTTAAAAACGACCAAAAAATGAGACGTCAATTCATTGAAGCAAACTGACCAAACCACGTTTCACTGCTGGCAAACATTTATTAAAAGTATTTGCTTTGTTTTTTTTAACAATTATTTAAACCAAGATGATGTTGCAAATCAAAAAACGGAAAAATAAAATAAACAATGACAGGACGGGCATTCGGTGGAGCACAAATCATTAGGAATAAAGTAAGCTTAAGAAAAGACTAAGCTAGAAGTTGGAAAATTCGAGACGACGTAATAGTAGTAGTAGTATTGTAGTAGTAGTAGTGGAAATAATCTAGCGTTGAAAATTGGCAAAAGAATAGAAACGAGAAACCGACGAAGACGTTGGATTTACTTATTTCTAACCATGCTAGTGGTGAATAACAATGTCGGTTTGGATTTCTTCTTTTTCCTTTTACCAGCGTTGTTGCACTCGTCAGCAACATCTAACATACAAAAGCCAAATATTACGAAAACGAACCAACGTTCAAACGACCTTTTTTTTGCTTAGATTGCAATGCAAGACGAACGAAGCGAATGAACAACCGACCAGTCACTTGCAGTTTTGTTATTTTATCATTCGCTCTAATCAGTAAACGGATCACTTTCCATTCATAAACAAGGCCAAAAATAACACCGGAAATCATAGTTTCACTAGTGAGACGGGCGAGGAGAAACAGTTTACAGGTAGAACCCTCGGTGATCCGGAAAACTTGGACCAAAAAGTTGCCAGATTAGCAGATTTTCCGAACCAGTGAAACTCAAGAAAAAAAATGGCAAAACATAATGTAAATTTAAAAAAAAAAAAATTAAGAGTACCCACCGTTACTTTTACCCCAACGATTATGAACCAAAAGGATTCACCGTAAATCGAAAAACTATGAACCAAATTATTCGAAGTTAGTTAGTTTTAGTGTTAATTCCAATTACCAAACCATCAAAGCTGCTGCCGGATTAGTGAATTCTGGATTTGTGAGGTGCAACCTGTATTACATTACTATCTACTAACATAAACTATTTGAAATGAATCCGTATCGTGTACAAGACGTTGGAACGAGTTGAGCAGAAATTCAATGAAATAAAATATGTACATTTCACCACTTCGACCAGATGATAATGGTAGACACTTGCCTTCACAGTGTCAACATTGAGCCGGTGCCACTTGGCCATTGCCTCTAATAACAATTTCAACGTCGCCAAAAAATCTAATGGCAATTTCAACGTCGCCAAAAACAGCAGCAAGCTGGACCCAGTTATCATCTTACACTGCAATCCAAGACAGAAATAAATAAACAAAAAATAAAAACCAAACAGTTTACCCACCCGCGACAACGTTGTCCTTCGTTCGTTTCAGCGCTTCCTGAATGGCATTTTCAAATGACGCATGGAATTCTGGTACGGGCACGTAATTCTCGTCCTCGGTATCGCTTCCTTTATTACCATAATTAGGACACCGGTCCGCTTCGGTGGAACTGGAAGCCTTTGGCATTTTCGCATCCACTTGACGTTTGGCTTTACCTTCACGCAACATCTGCAAAAAAATATAAACACGTATAAAAAATTAGCGTCCTCAAATTTCAACCGATTCTTGCAGAAAATGTCGACTGCTTACCCGGGCAAACGACATCCCCGAGTTCGCGCTGCTTTCTTCTACAGAACTTCCAAGAAGCGACTCGGAGGATGCGTTGTCAGTGAAGGGGATGGAATTCACTAAACAAAAATACAAAATAATAGTTCGGAATAATGGCTCATAGGGTGGATAATGAGACTATAATACGAGACATGAAATAAGCACCTAATTCTGGAGAGGATAAGACCGGACGCTCATCCTCGCACAAAACCTCAAAATTGCCCGGTTGGGAATCGTCACCGTTGGTCTTGCACTGCGGAAACTGGCGATGACTGTGTAGATTCAATCGGGCGCCAGGAACTGGACAACAATCAACAAATCATTCATTTGCCACCAACGATATGTTCGTTAGTGAACAAATGTAGCCAAGCAAATTTGAAACAATCTTACATCTTCCCAATTTGCGGTTCTCCTCTTCGCGAAGATAGCGTTCTCTTTTCTGCTCGTCACGAGCTCTCTTGCTTCTGCATCGACGACGTTTTTCTATTTCCTCTGGAGGAAAAAATGATCCAGTTCAAAACGAATGATAACCAAGTTTCGTAGCTTAAAATGTTGGCAAAGGAACCCATTATTGGTTCCCATTATTTCTGCGAGTAACATCTATCGAGCAACTTTGGTTTGCAGCAATTTGAATGATCACACAGCAAAGCAAACAAACAGTACAGTACAGTACGCCAACAGCGATTTTCGATTTTTTGTATTTTTGAAATTCTATTTTTTTTCTCAATATTTTCGATTTTTTCTTGGTTAGATTTTTTCGATTTTTTTTTCACTCTCGCAATTTTCGATTTTTTTTATTTGATTTTTTCGATATTTTCGATTTTTTTTCTTCAATATTTTCGATTTTCAATTTTTGAAAAAATATTTTCGATTTTCAATTTTTGAAAAAATATTTTCGATTTTCAATTTTTGAAAAAATATTTTTGATTGGTTTTTGTTAAAATTTTTCGAATTTTTTCCCTCGATATTTTCAATTTTTTCGATTTTTATTTTTTACCCTCAAATATAGCAAGTGTCACTGCATCTTGCCGTCTTAAATGTTACAAAGAACATCGAAAAAAATTTCTGTAGTACCCTCACGTATAAACATTACATCAAAATATATAATTTATTGCTAACCTACTAACTACTAACCTCTAAAAAAACGCAATGTTTCAGTAGACACATCTGGTGGTTTCAAATCAACTTCAGCAACTTCAAACTCGCAAGTGAGAGGTAAATGTCCCAAGTAACGCAGGCGTTTGCGTATGTCCTTCGAAACAAATAGAAGACAAGACGTAATTAAAGATGAACCCATCAAAATTAATGAAACTATTTTCAAATCATTATTTGAAAAACAAAATACATTTTGAAATATAACTCACCTCCGACATGAAGATGCCTTCTTTTTCAACTATCTTTGCAGTAATAGTATCGGGGCATTTGTCCAGACCGCCGTACTGTTTAATCAGCACGTGAATGTTCAAGGCGTGCATGTAGATGTGTTGCCCGTCAGACGCTATATTGATTCAGAGTTTACGCATTTTAAATTCACACTTACAAAGACGCAAAAAGTCTAATGTAAATCAATATCTACCTTGGTAAAAGTAGTAAGTATGATCTGAATGGCCAGGTTTCTCCTCCACATTTTCATCCAGCGTGAGGCAGCTGATATCCAAATCTTCGATCATGGCTTCACCATTGGCACTGTCGGTACTGACGCTTTCTTGCCTCTCCCGGGTGTTCAAAGGTGGAGAAGGCGACGACGAATTTCCATTGCTGCCACCATTTCTTTCTGCTGAATAAAAATAAAATTCGAGAACCAAAAAAATATAATTAACCGAATGAAATAAATAATTCAGAAGTTGGGTGTTCTGAGAAGAAAAAAAAAAAAAGAGCAAAAACTTCTGGCATCTTCAAATTTAAAATTAAAAAAAAATTCCTGTCAACTGTATTTATAGAAGAAAAAAATCAATAGATTTTGCAAAAAATCATGTCAACTTTAATTGACAGTCCTCAAGTTACGGGCTAATTTTAAAATTTAACTATGCCGTTATTCCAAACATCGTGCTGATTTATAAATGCATCGATGCCGTTTTTCCAAATTCACAATGGAGACAATAAGTCTCCATTTTATATTTTATAAGCAACCCAATGTCTTTATTCTATAGACTGGTCTAAAACAATTCAACATATGCATTTGCGATAAAAGTGGATTGACGCCATTTTTTCCACCCAACTCGATTAAATAACAATTTAATCTCAATGTACCGTCAGTTGTTTTGAGGCCATTCTCTTCACATTCTTCATCACTGAAAGCCGACGAGTAAATTATCTGCAAGTGATACAAAATTAAATATAAATTACCAATCAAGGTAAACATTTTTAAATTATCATTGAAAATTAACAGGTACATTAAGAACTAATTTTTAAGAATAGCCTGTCATATATTGTCACTAGAAGTCTTCCCCATCACTCCCAGCTGAAACTAATTTAAATTTTAAAATTGATATTTGTCACCAGATGTCACCCTAAGTTTCAACTCGACTCGAACAACTACACTTACAGGCGAAACTAATATAAATCCCGTAATAAAAAGCATATTTAATTACCTTTCTATGGAGAGGTGGTTGATAAGTAGCAGGTATCAATTCAGGCTCCTGCTGCTTCTCCGATGAATTTTCTGACATTTTAGGCGACGACATTTCTCCGTCCCACAAAATCCGCTCTTTTTCAGCTAACATCTACGGAACAAAAAACCAGTATAAAAGATATAATTTTCTTCAACAATATCACTGCGTTACAAAAAATACAACTTACTTCAAGAGCGCTCTCAATGAAGCAAGCTTCGGGATTTTGTCCATCTTCCTCCAGTGCTCGTTCCAATTCACGGCGTTCTCTGTCGATTATCATTTCCTTCACCTGATCCGGCATAGCTATCAATAGCTTCGAAAAGCACGTCGCTTCGGTAGCTTTAAACATTAAACCACAAATTTTCTCAAATTACTCTTACTACCATACAGAAAAACATACGTACCAAAAAATAATAATGAACTAACTAGCATATCTATATGTCTATTTTATAGTTTGTTAAAATGACCGTTCACATTAATTGGCATTGATATGGTGTATGTTAGACATAGTGGCACGTTGCAAAATTACGTGAAGTATGCAAAAGAATGCAAATTCTTCTGCTGAAACTGTTATTCAATTACAATAAGATTGAACGATTCTTGAAAAACTGGGGAAAAGGATTTTTCTTTGCGACATATTAGTAATGTACAGTAATTAAAATGTAAACAATTTAGTGTATAATAACTTATTGCTTTTGTAACTTAAAAAAAAAAGTGAGCTACAAAACATACCATGACCCATCTGTAAAAATTCACCACGACGATCCTTCCACTCCGATTTCACCATAGCAAACATGGATCCACGGACACGCTGCATCAATCGCATCGTAATAGTTTCCCCAACAGAGAAAGCGTGAGTGGACAAGAAGGTAACACTGATAAATTTTAAAAATAAGCTTTACAAAAGAATCTTTTTTTGCAGAGAAAACAAAACAAAAAAAAAGGCAATCTGTGAATAATAATAATAATAATAATAAAAATAATGGACGACCCACCTTTTCAGATCTTTTTTGTGAATAGCTTCATAGCAAATTGGACATTTGCGCCACGTTTTATCCGTCAAAGCCAAATAGTGCAAAATGCAAGCCCAGCAATAAATGTGGCCACAACGAGTGATCTTTGCAGCGACGGGCTCGTATAAGCAAATGGGACACGATCCCATATCGTGACCAGGAATACGCTGCAACGTGAAAATTCGTTACAACTAGAATCCAACAAAAATTGTAGTAAACAAATAAATTGTACAATTAAAGTGTCGTCTACTAACAACAAGCTCGACTGAATCCCAGTTGACCAATGGATCAGGATCAATGGCATGAACAGCATAGTCTCCACCAGCTTTCACAACAAATTGGCAACTACAAAATATTCTCATCTTAACAACATGCATCCTATTTATTTATTTTTTTTTACCATTTTTAAAAACAAGTGTTGAAAACGAGCATACTTTGCTTGTAAAAACTGCTCCTTGTTGTATTTGTGTTTTTTTGTGCTCCACTTGTTACGGTTTCGCGAAGTTCCCCAGTACGAAACATGACGTGAACTGCTCTGTCGAGGAGTGTACGTGAAGTTCAACAAATGATTAAGGTTCAATTTTTTGGAACCTTGATGCAAAGCCGACCCAATTTCTGCCTGTCGTGGCTCTGCTATCTGTCAACCCAAAATAAATAAATGAATAAATCAACCATCACACAAATGATAAAAGAGAAAAACGTAAAGTCACAACTCCTTACGTCACTCCGATCCCTGTCATTGTTGTGGAACCCGCGAGGCTTCGGGCGTTTTTCGGGCCCTTTGCTTCGCAGGTGGAAATTTTTGCGCGAGGCTTCCGGACGAGGACAAGGACTTTCTCGTCGACGTCCAGCTCGAGCATATTTGTTCGCAACGGCATCTGCATTTCAAAACAAGCCAGTTTAATACACTTAACCTAAATCACACGGTTAGCACGTAAATCTAATTCTAAAACAAGTTTCCACAAAGATTTCATCATCTGTACTTATTAAACCTAGTGTGTCATTTAGCTTTTACACACCATTCGCAAGTCATATACATTGCATTTATTTATGTTTTCGGCAGAATGAATTTTTGGTTAAAACTAAAAATATGACCCGAGTTTCTACATTTCAACAGCGTTCTGGTCTTTAAGCCTATCAAATTAACAGGAGCATCTTGTGCTGTATTTTCGCGAATATAAGATGCGTCTTATACTAGATTTCACACAAGGGGGTCGGTCTCTAGTTGCGTCTTATATTCGTGGGCATCTTATATAAATTATAATAAACAACTAGGAACAATAAAAATCATTATTATTATTATTATATTATTTCCGACAGAATACAACAAAACGTATATGAATGAGTGTTTTATTTGGGCTCTTCAGTATCCACCAGTGTCTTTATTTTACAAAACAAGTCCAGCTTAAGTTTCATCGTTCATTAAGCTGTTTCGTGGATGTTCAGTTATCTCATGTCGGGTGCATCCTATTTATTCCATTTATACGCAAATTCCCAAGTCGCATCTCATATTCGCGAAAATACGGTATTAGTTTTTCCCGTACCGGTAAGCTACAGTTACGTATGCAAAACTGATACATCCGGATTGTCATTTGTAATTAAATAACAAAGTGAATATGATCATTGTCATAAATGATTAAGGTAAATATGGTGATTTCAAAAAACAAAAAACATGACCATATTTTTATTGATATTTCTGATTTATTACAAAATTGCACTACGAACTCAACGAGAAAACGATAACGAATTCAACTTTAATAATAAAATATAATTATCATGTTTCATGATGATAAAGGAATCATCATCATCATCATCATCACCTATTACATAATGAGCGTGACTAGACACTACAACGAATAAACCTAGAATAAAAGTTGTGTTCAATTTTTTTTTTCGCATCACCTTGTTTAGTTTTATTAGAATCGGCACCATTGCTGCTCTTGGCAGGGGGGCCGAGAGGCGTTCGGCTGTTGATTTTCTTGTCCATCGAAGGCTCGTCCAACATCAGCCTCTTCCTCGACGACTTGCAATGCGGGGGCAGTTGCTCCAAAGGGAGACGACAAACTCGATACGCGCGACTTCATGATTTAAAAAGACATGATTTTCACGGCGACAGTAATAAAAGGGTTAAACGTTACTTCTTCGTTCGATGCGCCGAGAGTCAGTGGCGAGTTAAAAAGGGTTGGCACAAGGGAGAAACAGTCTCCCGCACAGTGGTTTCCCTCAAAAGGGAAAGGGGCTTAGGCACGAGCCAGACTCTTGTTCGTCGCAAAATGGCGACGTGTTAGCGGTGGACGACTCTTGTATGTTGACAGAGAAGCAATGACGCTATCGAGTACAGTCTGAGATCTAACGACGTCATACCACGGCGTTTGTACGTGACGTCATCGAAATGACGCTTTGAGATTAAAATGCAATAAACGAATACAAAAATATTGATTGTTGATAAAAAATTTCACGATAAATAGACGGTTAAATTAACGTATCTATCATAACTTAAAAATAGTATTAAATAAATTTGATGACATCATACTGGAACGATCCAAACAAACGTCACCTTACGATGGGCTGCACCGAATAGCATCATACGTAAACAAGCCGACGCCTTCTCTAATTATCGATATTATTGAAATAATCGATTCATATGGATTTTTCACAAATCACTTTGTTTGTTTTTTAAAATAATATAAATTCACCGTTTTATATTATACAATAAAAACCTACAATAAAAATTCATGTGGTTAAAATCACAAAAACTTTCTCTGATTGGACGGCCACCCATTTGCTGGATAGTTTTTGCTAGAAAACACACGTGGACTTGTTTACCACTTGTTCTAAAGTCAACAATGGGGGGAGAACAAGAGATGACGGAATGTTGCGACATTTGGACTGGAGATTCTACAAATACGGAACTTTTACTGTCTCTACTACTCGGAAGTTGCGTGACACTTGTCGTTTATTTTTGTTACCGACGTAAAACAAAAAGTGGCCCATTCGATGATGTACCACAAACAAGCACTTGCAACTCGTCCACTTGCTTGAGATGTGGCAACAACAAGAACATTGTGGACGAATCGGTTTTGCTCGAAATTAAATCTTTGGACAGCAAACGTCACCAGAGAATTAAAACAGCTCTGTTACAACAAGCCCAATCAAAAAGCCGAGACGAATTACAAAAAGCCACAGTTCTGTATATACCCAATCTCAGTGAGAAAGCTGTGTTTAGTTTCACAGACTTTCCTAATGATAGTGAGTTTGTGCACGATATAAAATTACTCGAACAAAGTTACGAAACGATCAAAGCCGAATTCACGTCGACGTACGACGATGCGAAAGCTTCTTGGAACACCAACGTCGTACCCACTGGCCAATGGGACATTTTCCATTTATTGAATCAGGGAACTTGGATGAACGACAACTGTCGACGGTGTCCACTTACCGTAGCGGTGTTGAGGAGACTTAAACGTTTGTTGACCGACTGCGCGTTTGGCAATGCATCTTTTTCGGTAGTGCATTCGAAAACAAGGATATCGGAACATTGTGGTTCAACCAATGCGAGAATGCGATGCCATTTAGGTATTGGTCGTCACGATCGATTGAGGAGTTGGGTGGAATAGCGGAGTAACTCCAAACGTGTAGTTTTGAGATAAAGGGCAAAAAAATGCTGGCACCTTAAAATTTAAGATTGAATAAAAATTCCTGTCAACCTTATGTTTAAAAAGGGTATTGCAAAAAAATCTGTAAACTTTAGTTGACAGGCCATCAAGTTACGAATTTTGTTACATCGGACTTGTGCAGTTCTCACTTTATGCGATTTTTGGTCCATTGGACTATATATATATACAGTATATTATCATACACATCTGTAGCTCTCACTTTACGTTCAATTCCCAGCTTATTCAATCGCTCGCTTACAAACTCACGAGTGAAGCTAATATAAAGTGTAAAAGTTATGCAAATTGACGTACATTTTTAATGTTTCCAGGTCTCGTGGTTCCCGAACGATGCAAGATGACTGTAGGCAACCATGAATTGCACTGGGAAGAAGGAAAATGCATCTTGTTCGACGATTCGTTTCTTCACAGTGTTGAAAGCAGTTTCAACGAAGGCTACCGAGCGGTCCTGATGTTGGACTTTTGGCATCCGTCGTTACACGACGTTGAACGAACCACGATTGGCCGTTGCTACGTACCCTGTTAACTGAACGACTTAAAACCGTATGATCCGTAACATATTATTCATATTGAATAATTTTAAGACGTTCATTTTCAATTTATATGTGTATACCGTATTTATTAAACAGTTATGATATACATCACTGACTAGAGGAACTTATTAATTTTTTTTTATATATGCACAATGATTCAATCACTCGGCATAAATTTGAAAGAACATGATTTTTTTTTTTCGGACGTCACTATGAACTAAAAGAGAAAGCTATTGATAGAAATTCGACAATTACGGAGATAGCTATTGAATTAAAACCCGTCAAAATAAATAACTGCATCGACGTATAAACGAGTGACCAGTTTCTTGTGACAACATTTGATAAGAGCACGTGATTATTGTTGCTATAGCTTCGTTATTTATAAATCCGAGCTGACTCGTGTACATCATGCCAGCTGGGTATTGTTTTTGACAATAGTAGTACCCTTCCGTTAAGGCTCGATTTGGTGGTGAAACATGCACAGGACCCAATATATCGGCTGACACGACACGATACGGCTAGTGAACGACTGGTACAGGCAGAATTATTTTTTGTTTTTGACCCGAGCTAAAAGAAAACGAAAAAACGCACAAGTAACAAGTCGACTCGGAAAAAAGGAAGCAAAAATACGCGTTATTTCGCAAATGTTCGGGAAACATCGACTGACAGGGAAGAACTGTCACGAAGATAACTTCCACGTCAAGGAAGAAGGAACACAGCCAGGAGAATTATCACATCGAATACCATTTCGTCGGAGAAGAAACTTTTGTCGACCAGTTTACGGGAAAGCTTCTCGCTGTTAGGTGGATGCTGATAAAACTGGATTTTGGTACGGGCATTGTTCGAGTTGAGGAAGAAATAATAAATTGCATTATCAATCAGAAAGGACTTCTTCGCTCAAGTGGTGCCACCGATCGTGACGCTTGTTGGGATTTTTAATTGCGTGAAGGAAATGCCTCAGCCGTTCCCCTTTGGAATTGATGCTAACTTGCAAGCCACCTGTAATAGATTATAATAAGGCATTTCAAAGCAAGATCCCGTAATTCCAAGCATCACAGCGTTCGTGCACTAAAATCCAACATCCAATCAAAGTTGCTTAAAATCGATTATTTGA
>JAQIWH010005418.1:0-14694 GCA_034695005.1 Cryptops parisi | reverse complement strand
AACCCCTTACAATTATCATTTCCTTACTGTGTTTTAAGTTATATTGTTGTTGCATTTTAAGTATTTTGTGTATGAATTGTATCTACACTATTGATCCCGTTGGATCGTTTTAAGCAAAATAAAAAAATAAAATAAATTAAAAATTATTTTTACAACATTTTATTTAACTTGACGTGGTTTCTTAAACAATCTTTCAAATGGTTCAATTGTTTCAAATCGTAGATGTCACTTTTAACCACGTTTTCCATGTGTCCTAGAGACTTGAAATTTGGTGTACAGTTTACTCACGCGTGACAACTGAATCTTTCCAATTTGAGGGAGTAATGTCGTGTCAATCTGAAGCTATTGACACGTCGTTTTCATATTATGTTTTATACATGTAGGTATCTCGAATGAAGAATGTTTTTGACGTGTTTTATATTTTTACTAGCTTTAAACTCATCAAATTGACGGGAAAGTTGTTTAAGCTCATATTGCTGTCGCAATATTCTTTACAGTTATTTATTCATTTAATTCATAGCCATAGCTAGGCTATGTATACCACGTGTTATAAAGTGAAGGAAGCTCACAACGTACAAAACGTTTCGATGTTGCGCAGATAAAACCTGACAAAGCACGCAGACAGTGAGTGTCATATGACGTCAAACTTCATGACTTCATACGACGTCGATGCTGACAAAGCAGTTATATAGCCAATGACAGGCGAGACAGATACAATTGTCGAATTATAGATTTAGGATGTATTTGGTTTTGTATTTCTTTTTTTTTTCTTTGATGTTTTTGTTGTACCTGGTGCTATTAGTAAGACTGAATTAAAATAAATAAATAAATCTTTTTTTATTAGCTTTACTTGAGTAAGTGAATGAATTTGTGAGCGAGCTTGGAATTTAACGTATAATGCCATCTACAGTCGTTTATGATAATATACTGCATAGTCTAATGCACCAAAAATGCATAAAACGAGAACCGCATAAGTCTTTTGCATAATTCAAGAACCCCATAAGTTCAATAGTGTACTATATATAGTTCAAGCTCATTATTGAGTGTGAAACAAATACATCCGAAGAAACACTTTACTAATAAAGGTTGCACGAAAAAGAGAAGTTTGTAACTTCTTTTATTTAACTTACTCTGAGGTTGGAATGGTTTAAAAACTTTGAGCTTTTTCATTGGTAGGTTCCTGGTGACCTACAAAGCTGAAATTTTGATCATACTGCTGAGGTTGTCAAACATTTTGATGACGAGTTCAATCAATTCTGAGATTTTGTTACAAGAAGGGTCCGGTTTTTTTCGAAAAGTGTTGCTGACGATATACCTACATTTCAAAACACCACACATCGTACAAAAAGATAAATTTACTTGATGTATAGTTTAGCCTACTACCCACGGTTGGTGTGAGCATCCATTGTTTGTTGAGTATATAAAACCGATCCATCCAAATAAAGACTTAACACAATTCAGCCAAAAATATATTTCCACTTGTTTGTCTCAGGGATGATAAGGTTGCAAAAGAGGTTATTAAAAAACGCATTTTTCTTTAAGTTACCTTACTAAGTACTTGTTTTATATTAATTCACATTAATTTTTTATAATTTATATATTTTTTTATAATTTATATATTTTTTTATAATTTATATATTTTTTATAATTTACACATACATTTTATATATGGTTTAAATTTTTAATAATCTTCAATAGAGAAAGGGATTTTTATTAATTTCAGGTCTCTTGGCGTTTTTAAGGCGTTTTTCATTTAAGAAAGTTAATATTTTATGTTTCCTTTAAAAAATTCTTAAGCCGATTCCACTCTATATATAAGAATGTAACAGTATATATTTTTATATCTATTTTGTGAAGTCTTATCCTTTTGCAGCAGGCTTTTGATCTTTGGCCCTCTCTTATAAAACCAAGAGCATTTCATATAAAACGCTAGGAATCTATTCCCTGTTTTCGGCTATAAACGTCACGTGATTGCCAGGCACCAAGGAGGATGGGTAGCACCGAGTTTGCTGGCACAAAATGTTCGGGTTAGCATTTCCGCGTGAGCAGAGCCAAGGACTAGGTACTAGTACCACCAATGTACATTTACAGGTCACTCGCCAAAAATCAATAGAATATCCATCACTCGTACAGCGCCCTAGTGGCGCACTAAAACGACGAATAGAAAAAAAAATGGCGGCTCATTTTTACACCATGGTGGTAATAGAGAGTGAGATTATTAGAGTTTTACCAATGCAAGTTGACTTTCGCGTTCTTTTATATATAAACCATTGCTGATATTATCTCCCTTATAAAATAAAAAAATAAACGACCAATCATTTTGCACCACCAAATTTTATACACCTCCTTAGATATATAATTTTTTATATATTTTTTTTGGTGATGGGTCTCAAAGCACCAGCTGCGTCCAAAAATGGCATCTTTTCCAAAAAAAAAAGACTGTTTTTCGGTATGATGATAGGGTGATGTGTAAGTAAAAGATACTGTTGGGACATATGTGTAGGGAGAAAAGGTAGCCATCTTTGATCGTTTGGTTACATTTTTCTTCACGGTGCAAAGTTTTATTTTGTTTTTGTTTCAATTGTTTTTGTTTTTCTCTTAGTTTATGGTTGACTTTTGTAATTATAGATGTTGTATAATTCATAGTTTATTCCTATAACTTAGACAGAATTCTATCAATAGTACAAACTTTAATTTTTTTTTATGTATTTCGAAAATTTAATTATATTTTATCTTTAGCAATTTCAACTTCTGCCGTTTTTTAATATAAAAATGTTAATATAAAAAGCTTTTATATATACATTCCTAAAATTTTGAAAGAACTAGTAGAAAATTTACGGCGAAAGTTGAAATTGCTGAAGCTGAGGTGTAAATAGAACTTCGAAACATGTCTGAAGATAATTTTTAATTTTTTATTTTCCTTTTTATACGCTTTATATTGGCTTTACTTGTGAGTGAGCTGGGAATTGAACGTATCCTTGCAGCTACAGACGTTTATCATAATACTAGAAGTAGACCCGTGCCAAGCATGGAAAGGGTGTTATTATTATTTTACTTTATTGTTTCTTTTTTAATTTGTTATTAGTACTTTCACTTATTATTTCCAACCAACCAACCACTCCATCTAGTAGCACAAACTGGAACAAAACGGGACTAAATCGTGATTGACACGCACACGTATAGATCTGGCCTATTCTTATTAAGATACTGTATAGTTCAATGCACCAAAAATCGCTGAGAAAAAACCGCACTATAAATTTTGACATATCTCTGAAATGAGGATATAGAGGATGAGGTATAATTAAAAGTTCTAAACGTGTCTCCAAATAAAAATGTGTTTGTACAAATTTAGACAAATTGACGATATACAGAATGGACATTTAAAAACTTGCAAGAATTTGATTCTATATTTGATTGTGCAAGTATGTTTATTTTTGGTTGCTATTTAATACTGAAGTGATAGTTCGCGGTTAGTGGCAAGGATGGAATTTTTTTTTCTTTGGTTATATTGGCTTAAGTAACGTGATGAGGAAAAATGAAATTTGGTGGAAATTTCTCAATTTGTGCTGAATCGTTGAGATGAGAGGAAGAGAATGAGAGAGAAAGAAAGAAAAAAAACATGGACGACGAAGAAAGCAAATCTCAGCAAAATGGATGTCAAAAGCCATTCCAAGTTGAATGTTAGGAAGAACAGTGCGAGGAACCAATTTTCCGTTAAAATTAAGTTTCCACTCAACAATTTTTTTTGTCTGTCTGTATTTCTTTCTTATTTCCTTCCGAACCCAATTTTCTTATTTTTTTTCTTCTTTTTTATGACTTTTTTCTTTTTTACGTATTTTTGTGCGGGATGTTTTTCAAAGAAGAAATTGCGGCTAAAAGCGTGACAGCGCTAACACCTAACATCTATCTTAACCCCCAACACCTTTCACACACGCCTGATTGAACACTGTGACGTGCTGCTCTAAGTGAAGAAAACACAGTTACTTCGTCTTTCATCTTTTTTCTTAGCTCTTGTCTTCCCAGCCAATCGCATAAAGTCTCCAAAGAGTTAAAAACGATTCGAATTGGTAACAGTGAAAGAAGCTACTACTACTGGTACTACTTGCGTTGATGATTGCATCGAGAATTTCAATTGGGTGTTTCGCAAGTTATTTCCATTCGCGTCACACGTTAAAATTTGATGTTGCGTGATAATTGAGCGAAAAAGAAAAACTTGAAAGTGAAACGTACGTGCTTATTTTGTAAACATAACACCCTCGAGATTTTTTTTTATTGTTATTTATTTTATTGATTTTTTTTACAAGTTTTTAAATGATAGTAAAAAGTAGAGCATTAAAATGGTAAACGCGGATATTTCTATTTCACTAAATTTTCATTCAATTTATTTTATTATAACTTAGCCATTTTGAGGTTGAATAATCTTTCTTTTAACTTCACTTGGGTGTTGTCACGGTTCGATCCATTTGAGCTCCTTTTTTTTGTAAGTGTTCGATGACCTAGAGAACTGAAATTTTTAACATAGACATAGTCCGTGAGGTATTTTTTTCTATTAAATTTTGGCGGATCCATGTTATCTCGTTTTGAAGAAATTGATACGTCAATTTGGTTTGGTTTTTCGGTAAGCGTTTCTCATAAAGAGCTGATGAGTAAAAGACTACATATTTAGTACAGCTCCAAAATACGAATTTTTTATAACCAAATTATTATAAATAAAAACATATACATTTATATACATATGTATACCTAACATAATAATTTTTTTCTGTATGCTTACAAATAGAATATCAAGGAATAACTAGTTATATTTGTGAAATCGTAAAATGTGCACTTTAGTTAGTAATATATAAGAGGGTTGATCAAAACATTTCCGGAAAAAAAATGGTTATTTTTTTGTTTTTATTTTCCGGAAACTTTTTTATTTATTCTCGTTCTGCATACTGAAGACCTAAAATATTTTAGTTATTGAAGTGTGAAATACGGCATTTTACAAAATAATTAGATACAAGTGTGAAATCAACCAAATTCGTATATATCGAAATTCGTGTACTGTATCTTAAAATTGGCATAAATCGAAACTTGCAGAACTCAAAAATGAAATTTCTCAAAACTCGTATAAATCGAACATAACGTTACTCAAAGATCACATTTATTCTAAATTCAACGTAATAGAAACTTGCAGAAATCGAATTATTCAAAACTCGCATAAATCGAATATCTCATAAACAACTCATAAATAATTTATCAAAGAACGCATAAATCTAAATTCGCATCAAGCGAAATTATTTAATTTAAAAAAGCATGTCATTATTATTATTATTATTATTATTATTATTATTATTATTATTATTATTATTATTATTATTATTACTATTAGTATGTTCTCAAAAAGCATTTTAAATCTACCTATTTGTATTAATTTTGTATATTAGACATCTCTGCGATACATGTAAGTAATGGTGGAAACAAACGTTTGGGGCCTTTAACAAATTTCATCATCGCTATATTTAATTGATTTTGTTTTATTTTAATTTCATCAAATATAGTTTTTCAATGTTTTATTATTGTTATTCATGTACAAGGTGATCTGTTACATTTAAGATGTATTATCTGTAATTTATTGCAACTATTATACTGAAATTCGTATTATATGGGATATACGAAAACATTTCCTGAAAAAAAAATCAACGGTGATTTAGTGTATCGGAGAAAAAAAAAGTGTACAGGGTGATACAAAACATATCGAGATGTAATGTAGCGGATAATCCAGGCCATTTTCTGGAAATGGACTTTAACACTTTTTTGGGGGAACTGTGGTTCAATGTATTAGAAGAGAATGTAAAGGGTGATCCATTTAGATTGACGATAGAACGCGTTTCAACCGGTCTCAAAGAAAATGTACAGGGTGATTCTTAGCAGACAAAAGAGATGCACGAAATTGTTACATTTTCATATATATGTATATTTATATGAAAAATTTGTTTAATGTACTGAATATGGTTACACTTAAATTTCTGTAGACATGTTTTTTGCGTGCAAGTATTTTTGATACTATATTGCAGATTTTTTAATTAACAAATAATGTTTTTATATAAAAATGTTGGCTGGGAAAATTGGTAGGCGTTAAGTGAATTTTTCTTTTAAAATTCCTTATTTTAAATTATCGGTCCTTTTCATTTAATTCCGACGAATTAAACGTAGCAAAAGGTTGGGGGTTTATAGTAATTTTTATAGTTTGAACGCATTCGTGTGCAGAATATTAGGCAAGTTATTGCGGAATTAAGAAAATAAAGAGGGGTTGATCAAAAAGCACCGATGCGTGTCTATGGAATTGTGGGTAAATTTTTTTTTTCAAAATTTTTTTTAGGGCTTCCTTAAGAATTTAAAACCATCAGCAGCTCATCTGTTCAGCTTGAAATTTTTACCTCACTAAAACTCCCATCGTTTTCTTGCTTGGCTTGAGATGGTGTTTCGGGGGGCAAATGAAAAGTTCGGGGCAGATTTACCAAATGACTCGTGCAAATTTTTTTCCCCCTTGCTTCTGTGAGAACGTGCAGTTTATTCATTAGTGTAGAGAGGGAAAAGAAAAGAAAATCGTGAAGAAAGGGGGGGGGGTTAAAGTCTGTCCAAAGTGTTAGCAAAGGTAGGGAAGAGGGGGAGAGAATAATAGGAGTAGAAGCTAATTTTAAACGCCACTCAACGACTCGACGAAGTTCATTCACCGTCCATCGTTTCCAAGTTGTTTTTGGCGTCGCAGTCGCTTTTAATTGATTTGCAAATTAACGTCTCGTGCGCGATGCGTATTTCGTTAAAGAAACGCGCTAAAGTGATATTGCGTTACAAGGATGGGATGCAAGTTGAAAACGGTACTTAAAAGTGTATTATGCAGGTATTTTGGGTTTTAACTAGCGGTTTTACACCTTTCGTTTAATTGTTATTTTTTTACATAAAAAAAAAGTATTAGTAAAATAATAGGTTTTTGGCGTATTTTGTTGAAGAAATGCACTAATAATATTACGATATAAAAAGGGATGCAAGTTGATAATTAAAGTGTGTGATACAGATCATTTCACTGCTTATGTTTTGTTTTGTTTTAATTCAAAAATTAGTAGTGTGAAATTAACAAGTTTCACTGTTTGTGGTTGACATTAATTTGGCTACTTACTTGTACGAAAACAGTATATGATGCGTAATTTAGTGCAATTTTTATGTGCAGCTAGAAACTAGTAGGTGTTTTGGTATAACTACAGTTTTTATTAGTTAGTTTTCATTAGTCATTAAACGCATATTCTTTTAGTTTTTTGTTGATAATTTTATTTCCTAACATTTTGTTAATTAGCCGTTATGGTTGCCTGAACTTACTATTTTGTTATTGAGGAGTTGGGTGGTAAAATGACGTAATCCAATTACGTCGTTAAAATACATAAATTGAATCGTTTTAGACCAGTCTATAGCATTAAAAACATTGGGTTGCCTATGCTTTGTACTTTTTGGCGCAAAACTATGGAACGCGATTGTTGTATTTTCACAACACTCGCGTTCCATAGTTTTGCTTTAATATTTTGTGATTTATTTCTTTATGTCGCTTCACTTCCTGGTTATTTCACTCTTTCGCTTCACTTTCAAAACAATGGAAAAGATTCTGATCTTTGGAAAAGCGGCGCAAATGCAGTTATAAATTAGCACGATATTTGGAATAACTGCATAATTGCATTTTTAAATTAGCCGTAACTTGAGGTCTGTCAACTAAAGTAGCAAATTTTTGGCAAAACCTGTTCATTTTCTTTCTATAAATTTACAGTTGACAGGAATTTTGTGTAATCTTAAATTTGAAGGTGCCAGAATTTTTTCCTTTTTTCTAAAAACTACATTTTTTTTTAGTTACGCCATTATATAATACTGTATAATGGATTAGAATATCTAAAAATGAATTATTTATAAGTAAACTACAAGTAAACCCGTAGTTAAATACGTGGAGTCTAGGACTAAACCCTTTGTTTAAACTCATGTTGCTTCGCACCATTCATTCTTGTTTTGACTCATGTTGGTATGGAAACGTAGACAATCGTATATATACGGCGAGTATATATACGGTATATATATATATCTATATAGTTTAGTCATATATAGTGAGTCATATATTCTCCATTATTACGACAGTTCATTGTTGTGAACTGACAAATTCCAGAAACATTGTAATGCACTTTTGGGAGCTTCTTGTATTTTTTATTTTTACGGCTGAAGTTGCCAATACATGATTAAAACTCAACAGAAAAAGTAAAAACACAACAAATCGAAATAAAACCAAAAAATTGCTGAAAATATTCATACCGATGTAGCCGCAAATGCGAGTCAGATAAATAATAGGTTATAAAAATATTTTATTCAATATTATATTTTTGTGTATGAATAATGTTTACAAATAAGTAATTATATATTTATCACATAAACGTTTATATTGATATCAGTTTCCGTGAAACCGATATAGTGCACAACTTTGAATCTTTTGAAATGTCTTTCGCTGTCGCAAAGTACGACGAAATTACGTTACATCTTTTCTCCCCCCCCCCTTCCCAAAGAAAATTTGGGATTGAAAAATTCAGTTCCAAGGGGGCTTTTGCCTTGGTAGACATTTCCTACGCAATTAGATGGGAAGCTCTAAAAGTTCGCTTTTGTGTGAAAGGCCTTTCCTCTTCTTCTTCCACTGCACTTCTACTTTGATCTTCTTCTCTACTTTTTTCTATGGACGCAGAAGCGAGAAAATTATCAGTGGCAGACGACCTGCTTTTGCGATTGCGCACTACTGGGAAATGCCTTTGGTCCGCTTTCATTATCGGTGGCAGTGGTAACATGTCGGCGTGCATTTTGGTGGCAACTTCCGCCCACTCGTCGTCAGTGTCGCCCACTGTGAAAAGCACTTCCACTTTTCTGGCTCTGAACGTAGGGGTGTAAGGAATGGGTTCTTTACTAGGTTAGAAAGACGAAAGAAAAAAAAATGACAAAACGATCGGATGAGTAAATCTGACCTGGCCAAATAGCTTCAACCACGCACTGGGTTGAAGCGAAACATAAAAAGTTATGAAATATTTATATGTGAAGAAAGGAACTTAAAGTCAACTTCAAAAAAGTTGACGTCGATGTTGCTTGAAAGGTTTTGTTTTGTTTCGTTGCTGTTTTTTATTTATTTATTATTTTTTTTTAGAAAAATTGAAATAAATACTGTGAAATGTTTCAAATGTATCTACAGTGTATACACCAGAAGAGGCTCAAATACTGACCTCAAAACAGGCAGCCAACTAACATTCAATTCCTCAACATTTTCTTAACGTGCTGAATGGCATACACTTTGCAAAAATTTTGGACTTTTCCTCGATATTTCCTCAACTGCTGTAGGAAAGCGCATCAACGTGACCACATGCAAGGATTCAATTGGCTGTTTGCATGTGACGTCAAGCATTGGCAACGTCCTGTTTTGGTCATGCAAAGATTGTATGCCATTCAACACGTTGAGAAACTTGATTACTAGTTTGTTGCCTGTCTAACGCTGAAATAAATGTTGTACGTTTTTCATTTCATGAATATTGATATATGCGAGTATCGATTTATTTGAGATTATGCGGAAATAGCCCTTGCGTAAATTACTATCTATTGTTACTGTTTTAGGTTAGATTAGGTATTTTACGTTAAAGACTTTTGGTACACGCAAATTTTAATGTGGCCACTGAGTCAATTTTTGACAACTATGATGTCAGCATCTTGCCCCACCAATGAAAACTGGTTGCCAAGAAGCTGACGTCAAGGTTGTCCACAATTTGCTCGAATTGCGGCACTGTAATTACGTGTCATGAGGACTTTAAATAATAAAAGGAAAATAGTTAAATGAATTACATTTATGTGACTCATTGTAGGTCTACATCTTATTTGTATTGTAAGTAATCTGATAAATTTTTAAATTAAAAAAAATGCAAATATAGTAAAATAATAAAAATTAATTCCACATTTTACCAAATTTCACACTTTAACTCCCTGTTTCATAAAATGGTTTTATGATTTGTTTCTCAATTAATCACAAATGTATAAACTTTTTAATGAACCATGTTTTTTCGATGTGTTAAAAATTGGACGGGAAAAGTTGTTGAAGACGACAACGGCAAAATTCTATACAGTGTCACGAAAAATAACTTAATGATCAATAGAATAAAAATGTCCACTTTTTTTTTCCAAGTTTACTTTCAATTGCCAGTGAAAATGTTTTTATTCGAATGCGATGGAAATATCTACTTTAGGTGGATTTTTTGAAACATTCGAGGAATGTTCGGAACAGAAATCGGTGTTGGTACCAAAAGCACTTTATTGTCATTCCAATGGTAACCATTTTTGTTTTTTCAATTTGTTATAACTTCTTTTTTTTGTAGTTTAAAACAGATATTCTTTATCACCTATAGCTTTTGTTTGTAATCTAACACTGTGTGTTGAACAACCATGTTTGTTTTGTTGTGTTTTTTTAATTTGAAAAACAAAAATTCTAACTCATTAGTATTGTTCTTTACGTCTTCTACAGAGTTCTCTTGATACTTTTTTTCCCCAACTTTATTTTTTTTTAACTAGTGTACTGTTTTGTTAGAGTTAATGGAGTTCAGTCGAGTTACATGCAAATTTAATCATCACGACTGCCATTCTATACGGAACTGCCTGGAAATTGGAGATTTGGCTGCCATTGTCTTTTCTTTTCCTGTTTGCGTATACGACCTCTCACCAGTTAGGAAAATCCTTCTACAGGAAATGAGAGACTGTTAGAAACCGAAGAGTTTTCTTAGACCAATAGTAGTGCTAGTGAGGATAGTAGTAGAAGAAGTAGTGGCGGTTCTTCATGCATGCAAACATACTGTGGGATGCACATGCAGAATACGAATATGCATATTAACATTCTTTTCACACTCCAGTAGGTTGGGAAAGTAGGCCTTAGTAGTGCAAGTTGTAGATTTTGGAGAAAAAGAAGAAGAGTTCACTATCTTGCGAAAAGAGTTGGTGTTATGCTTTAAAGATGGACTTTCCATACCTTTGGGGAAAATGGCCAGTGGTATTTTTTTTCCTGTCATTTTGTGTTTGTCAGCTAGGTACTTATTGCGTTACGGGTGGCAGATAATGATATTGTTTATCTTTTGTTGCAAGAAAAACAAAACCTGATGTAATTGTGAGAGAAATAACACGTTCTTGGTATATGTCTATTAAGACATTACCACTTTGTGGTAAATGTGCTAAGCACTTAACCATGTTTTCTTTTCTTGTTCATCTGCAAATACTAGTTATATCAAATTGTTTGGAGCTCTAGTTATTCAATACTTTTTTTTCTGTTTTTTGCCTACACATTGGTGTGATACAACTGGTGTGATGAACTCCGCAAGAAATTTGTTAAATCATCGACTTTTGATAATATAATATACAGTACCGGTATGGAATTGTAAACAATTCGGAGTTTCGATATTCTTTTGCAGGAAATCAATGAAAATTGTATACATAATTTATTGCGGAATTTTCATGGGGAATATTGAACATGGAATGTTTTTATGTCTATGTGTTGTGATATCCTTGTTACGACATTACCACGTCTCCTGGTAAATCTATTAAGAAGTGAACCATATATTCTGTTTTTATACAACTGCAAACATTATTTCCGTCAAGCTATTTATAAAATGTCAGTAGTAAATAATTTTCTAAATTTTACATAATACCATTAATTTTGTGAAACCGTAAGAAAACTTTGATATAGAGCAGCATGTTTTCTAACGTGAGACTTATCAATTAATTTTTTATATATCTTACAGAAATGGTGTTATACTACACTACGATTTATATTACATAAATTAACGAGTTTTAAGGTTACACATGTAACCCCTAACTCGTTGTATTTTATGACTGTCGTTCAACAACCCTCCTTCGAAGCTATAGTGTTAATTAGTCTCTGGCGTGTTTCTCGTGAATCCAACGTGAAAAGGACTTTCTTTTGTGTTCACGTTGTCGTTTTTGACAACTTGCAGCGAATGCAAACACAAAAATTGTCCTTCTGTGTCTCCCAAACCACCCACTACAGTAACACTCTCTCGTGACCGCACTTTGATAGTCTTCGTTGTTTCTCCACTGGCACCTATTCACTTAAACCCCTTTGTCTTCCAAGACTCCATTTTTTTTGTGTGTGTGCCCTCTCTTGTTTTCTCTTCGAGATAGACTGACTAATCGTGAAAACGTAAGAAACGTCCTTCATGGAATCTCGCCAGAAATGAACCTCGGGCCTCCACTTTATATATACATACACATATACGTACATTCTTTTAGTTTGTCAAAGTGCTTCTTTGCCTCGAAAATCTCAGCTTCAACCATAACCCATTCTCGACTGCACTTTTCCCCTGACACTATACCTTCGCCGTAAACGTTTGCGCCATATTGAATTCTTCGTGTCATCCTTTTCTCTCATCTTTTTTTTTTTTTTACTTATTTTCTTTTTTATTATCTTGACTTGTTTTTTTCTCTTACTTTATGGTTAATACTGGAATGTCTATGAAAAAGACATCTCAAGTTTAATGTGTCAATATGATGGTGTGTACAAAACTTTAACAATAACACGTAAGAATGTCTTCGTTGTATACATACCGTGTTGGGTTACTACTACTACTACTACTACTATGTTTGCAAGGAAGTGACGGTGAAAACTTAAATGCTTTCTAAACAATACTCGTAGTTTCATATTTTGAAATAACGTATACTAGTTTCACTATATTAACATGGATTTGTTATTAAAATCAAACATATGTTCATTTGTACTTTATGGACGGTGATAGTCCATTGCTGCTACGGTTACACAACGCATGACATAACAGAACTATTATGATTTTATACTCTTTATATGAGCTTCACTTGTGAGTGAATTAGTGAGTTGTGAGAATTGAACTATACTGTCATTTACAGCCGTATATGATAATATACTATATACATACTCCAATGTATAAAAAAGACCCATAAAACGAGAACCGCATAGGTCTTTCGCATAAATCAAATACTGCATAAGTCCAATGTAAACAAACCGCATATAGTTTATTTTGTTTTTATTTCAACAGTAAGTAATCCATAAGATTGAAACAAGATAAGTATAAATAAATAAATAAATAAATCGAACGTTGCAGAAATAAAAAATAGAATGACTCAAAATTTGCATAAATTATATACCGGTATCGAATTACTCAACGATCGCATAAATTTAAATTTGCTTAAATCAAAATTCGCATAAATCGAAACGTGTAGAAATCAAAAAATGGAATTACCCAAACCACATAAATTGAATATCGCATCACTCAAAAGATTGCCTAAATCTAAACATGCACAAATAAAAAATGGTTTCTTTGAATCATATATGTACATACCGTATATCTGTACATGGCAGTACGGTATATATGCTTAAAACGTATTTTTAATGTACCTGTTGATGTGAAATGTTATTTCAACATATGACATGTAGCACCTAAAATTAAAATCACTGGGTAATTTTAGCTACCGGTATTTTAATTTGAAAACATGTACATTAATTGATACGAATTTCATATTGTGCAATACATAATTTGTTGCAAACAATACGGAATTTTTTTAAGCAAAATTTTATGCGGATTATATATGAAATTAGTTGATGCGGTAATTGTGTACGGAATTTTGTACTGAATATTAGAAGTACCGGAATGTTACATGACACTCACTAGCAACAGTACAAAATAGATAGGTTATTATTATTGAATTTTCCTAATTATAATGATAGACAATTTTACACGGCTTCACTCAAATTACTAGAACTTTACAATTCACGCATGAGAACTAATACATAGTAAATGTGTAACATATGATTTTTATACGGAATTCTCTGATGGAATGTTTTATATGAATAATTATTTTATGCACAAAACTTATACGGGATTTGATCCGGAATATAAAACTATTAAAGAGCTATATATTGTACGTACAGTACACTACGAGTAACGGTACAAAATAAAAGATAAACAAATGATCATCACATTATAAACAGTAAGATTCTACATTTAAGAAGTTGCATCCACAAAAAAAATGACAAAAGTTATATTTAGACCAAACGGAAGTCCATTTATTTTGTTAAAGACGTAATGGATGCTTCGTTTCCTACACAAGGATTGGTGGCGCTCGTTGTTTCTTGTGTTTATTGTGGGGGGGCTTAAGCCGCTGTCGTCGTTTGATTCGCTACCTGTTTTCTCTTCTATTACTTCTACTTCCACTAGTAATACCCTGTACTCTACTTCTAGTACACACAAGTCTTTGCTTTGGCTTCATTGCAGAGGTCGCTCGAGGAAATCGCTTCCATAATCACTCTGGCGGTTCCTTTTTCCTCGTTCAACGAAAATCGCTTCGCTTTTAATGCACACGGCCCCAACCACAAGATCCCCTGCCGCTACTTCTATTGCATTTTTTTACTCTTCCTTTTTCTACTCAGTACATCATTCTATGAAAAAGTGATGTATTTTTTTTAATGTATAGTACCTAAATATATTAGTCATATCGATGCTACTCGTACGGTTTGCATCGATTTCGCTATTGGAATTTTTATTGATTTAAAAGATTTACTGTGTACACAGAAAACTGAACGATAAGATTTGTTAAATTTTTTTTTTGGGGGGGGGGGGTATA
>JAQIWH010005417.1:0-14695 GCA_034695005.1 Cryptops parisi | reverse complement strand
TTCCCCAAACGGATATACCACTGTTCAAATATCCCGACAGGGTCCAATGGACCCTGAAGGTAGACGGAGGGTTAAGATCTGAACTTGCATTGCTTTCTACGGGCTACTTCACACTTTTTGCACTAATATCTTTGCACATAAGATATTTGTTTTGCTCAAAGTTATGCGCTAAAAGGAATTGCACCTAACTTATCTAAAAAAAATTTTAGCTATTTTTTTACAAAAATGTTACCTAACACTTTTTTTACATCAGGTCTATCAATTATTAATATACCAAAATAATTATGGTATATAATTATTGTTAAATGCCAATAGTGAGGAAAATGTATTGTAGCTTTGGAAAATATTACCTTTAAACAATTTCATTGTAATGAACTCAATAACAATATGATTACAATGAATTTTTGTAATATGATTTAAGAAAACAAAGGTAAGCCATGCATTTCGTTCACTTAGTCTTGTTTTTTAACAGCAACAAACCAAACAGTGTACACTCTGTGCGGTACATAATTTATTATTATAAAGTGGAAACACTACCGTGTTGTGAATGAAAAAAATAAAGTTATTCTAATTTAATGTTGTGAGAAACGCTACAAGTTAAAAATATTATTAATATTATTGACCAATGCTTAATTATAAATAGTAGAAAAAGCTGATAGGGCATGCATGCAATATCATTCACAGGTTGACTCAAAATAACTATTTCCAATTTTTCAAGATGATGTTTATGGAGAGCATGTCATGAAACAACTTTTAATAATAAACTATACGTAGTTTGGAAATATTACTCTAGCAAGATGCAACAAAATTAAGGAAATGTGAATGACGAACGACTGTCTCCATTGAGTTCTCTAGGGTCAAAACGATTAAATGATTCCAAAATTCAAAAAAGTGAAACTTATTACAAAATTATTTTTCTTATCGTGCTTTTGATTTTTAATGTTCAAAGTAATATACGTTCACAATTACGTCTTTGCAACTCACTCACTCACTCACTCATTCACAAGTGAACCTAATATAAAGCGTATGATAAATTTCATTACATGTCCTCTATCACCACCTAAAATTAGAAATAGTTATTCTGAATCACTCTGTATAATAAATCCTGCTAAGGTATGATAATATTATAAAGATCTTTACACGAAATGAATAAAAAATAACATTTTTTGTTTATTTTTTTATTTTTATTTTTATATATTTCGGTCAAAATGACCATTAGTACTAAGTACAAAGTAATAAAACTACAAATGAATACAATAAAAAAATATACAAAAGAAAATAAAATACATAAATGTTATAACACAAAACCAACCATACAAGCAATTACAAAATTGTTAATAAGATGAAATGCAACATTTGCTATATCAACAACCTCAACAACTCAATTCAGCAACATATATTTGTAAAGACAACCATCAAACCTTTTCAAGAGGGTCTTATCATTAACAGTAGACATCAATGCATATTTACGAAGGCGAAAAGGTAACAAATTCCACACATCGAAAATGTTAAAGAGATAACAGTTACTATTTTTATGTTGACCATAATCAGTAAAATTAAATTTATCGCTATTTAACATGCGAGAATGGATCACGTTATCAAATTGATCATTGTAATGATTCAACATTACCAATAAATCTTGGCACTTCCTTAAGCTGATTGTATAAAATGATTTTTTCAAGGTTCCGAAGTTCCAACCTTTTACAATAAGCTGAAATCGAGTTGTATCTAGAAATTTTAAACAGCAAACGGAGGATGGATGTTATTATAAGCAGTCTTTAATTTCCGCAAACGGAAATATCCCGTGACGAAAAATATTTCACGGGATATGTAAATTAGTTAAAATAGACCGGGATCCCGGGAAAGAAACCCTAGAAGACACCTACTACAAGCGTTTTGCAAAGTTAGAAAAACCTTCGAATGTCATGAAAATTATTCTTTCCAAACGCTACTGGATCGGCGACAAAGACTCTTAACAAAAAATGCCGTTACCACCACTCAGATTGAACATTATACAACATTGTCACGGTTTAATGTCATCGACATGATATTATCAATGATGTCATTGCAATGTAATACATTAAAGTTGTATTTTTTTATACTTTATATGGTACACTATTTTTTTCACCGCTATTTTTCCGCTTTTATAATAAAGAGAGTTGAAAATAAAAGCTTGCTGTTAAATTTATTTAACACTTGTTAATTAATTATACTGTATTTCTCATAGGTTTGTTATTTCACTAGGAAAAGGTTATTACGACCTTTTCATAGTTTGTATTCTTATCTGAAAACAGAAATAAGAGTATAATGTTGACTTATGGTTTAGGTTCAGTGTACATCATGTGTTGTAACGTTAATTTCAGTACAAAGATGACAGACAACCGTCTGCAACTGAAATAATAAAATATTATTGCATTAACATTCTATGTGATATATGAAACCAACACGATTAAAATACAGTCAACAATATAGCATGCAACATACAAATTTAAACAGAATTTTGTGACATTTGTAACTAGATTTTCCAAGTCAAACAAAACCATGTTTAAATGTGAACTATTATTTTACATCTAATATTATAAATTAATAGTAATGGTTACAACTCACCATGAACTGTCAGTTTTCTTTGTCATACAGAATAAATATGCGATGTTACATTTAAGCTGCTACTCGATAACAATTGTAAATAATGAAAAAACAAAATTTTTTTCCTCATAATCAACGTCGATTTTTATTATCAAAACCCGATTTAAAATCAATTTTTATTACTACAGTACTGTATTTATTACTATTATGTTCTCACTTAGATTTAAGCCTAATGTACGATTGCGGGTATCTAGCGCATTCTTGAGTTTAGAAATGTCATCGTAAGTTTTTGAATTATAACAGTGTGGTGTCTCATGTTGAGTATTTCTTTGAACACGACGTTTTTGGTGAAAAAAAGTTTTTTTTAAAATATAAAATAAACTACTTACAGAGTTGTATTTTATTCCACGAAGAATATAACATTGTACAAAAATACGAATCGATCAGAGGAATACAGCGCGCCATAATCGATCGTGAAACTTTATATTCGCCATCTAGCGCTAAACTTGTCGATAATGAATAAAGTGAACAGAGTTGAGCGCAAAATAGCAGACGAATTTTTAATTTACTGGGCATAAAGAGCAAATCAAAGAATACGGGGTTGCGTCAAATCAAAAAAAATAATGTCAAATAGGCCTATTTAAAACATTTGTTTTTCAATTTATATATTATCAACTACATGCATAAAAAAACTAATAAAACGTTATATGTTTTTTGTTCTGAACAAGGATGCCAAATAATTAAAACGTAACAAACATTTTAAGCACAATATTATACGTTTTACCGACTAGTTAAAAAATAGCCCCAAAAAGTATTATGCCATAAATTGAAAACCAGAAGTTAACAACCAAAAGTGAACAGTTTAAAAAATCATTGTCAAATTTTTCCATGTCCATAAGGAACATGGAATATACATATAATAAATCAATTTTAATATAAATTTTCAATTTTGAAAAAAAAGGTAGTCAAAATAAAAGTTTAATACAGCAGGCCTCTTCTCCAAAACAAACATTCTTGACATTCTTTTAATTATAACTACTTATGTAATTAAGTTAATATCAGCGATTCGACCAAACCGTGCAACTGTTCCCGGAAACAACGTGTGGACAAGTGACAACAAAACAAGAGACTTATCACTTGGAAATACCTCTTTGTAGAGATTGCACGCACCTTGTGTCGCCCCGTCAATACAAAGAAACTCCAACATGGATAATATTTTGTATGAAAATTACCAGCGCCACAAGCAAGAGTTTTGTTTTTTCAGGTCAATCATCGATGCACTATCAATTCTTGAGGAACATCAACGTCTTCCGATTAAAATATCCAGAAGAATCGGTCAACGATGGTACGGCGAGAGATACGACAAAGAAGTCTTTTCAAGACACGTAAGTACCTATTTTTAAATTGATTATTCTAATTCTGAAAATAGTTAATCTCAAAACCTCTTCAAGATGACTTATGTTTAGTATTTGCAGACATTCAAATTTTTGTATTCATTTTCTTTTCCAGTTGTTCGCCGAGCTGAAAACCATGCTTCGGCGTGGGTATTTAAAACAATGCCACGGTTGCGAAAAACTTCAACTCGCCCAATCCCCTGGAAAATTGAAAGAAAGGGCGACAACGATGTTTCTTCATCGAGTGATGGATGTCTGCGATGGTAGGGAAATGACTGGTTTACAGATGAGGAACGAAGTTCGCAGAACCGGTACTTTGACCAAGACGACATTCGCCATGAAGTCTTCCAATCGCTGATTACTCACGTCGTGGTGAGTCGGGTTGAAGACAATTACTTCAGGAGATTTGGGAATCGTCAAAGACCTTCCAATATCGTCGAGCTCTTCAAACGTTGTCGCGTTGATGACGAAGAAGACATACTGTCACGGGACGTGACTGTTGGGGAAGCAAAAAGTTTTTTTAAAAATTAAATCAAACACAATAACTAAGAGTGCTGTGGAGAGATGGAACGTCCACAACAGCAGAGTCTGCTACCACCCGTTCACTTAATTTAAAGAGTTGATTCGCGGGGACGGGAACACGAATAACGCAGAGCGTTGAAATGCTAAGCAAAAGGTTCATTAAACATTAACAAAAATGGCGGACAGCCGCGCAGTGGAATTTAACATGGAAAAGGAAAATATATCCTTGTAGTTTCGTGGGCAAAACTCGATTGACCGTAGTCCTCAAAGCTTACAGAATTTTACGCGACGCGTTTGCAGGTTAAGGCACAGTGCCTAAAGTTGACTATCGAGTTCAGAGTTCGCTTGGACGAAAACAGAAACAATCGCACTGGCGATTCATTTCGGTCGCTGCTTGTCCATCGATGGGCCGTACTTCGCGTACAGTGTCGGAATCCAGTTGCCACCTGGTTACGGTGGTTTTTCGGTCTGCCAGAGAAAGTACACCCAGTTCGTGCACTAACCGAATGACCTCTCTGGTTCCTGCGTTGCCTCGTTTGAGAATCATCCGACGATACTGTGATAGCCCTTGTAGGCTCAGTGGCGAGACTACGGCTCGACGCTAACTCTAGTTTTTAACTGGTCGTCGGCACCCAATGATAAGGTAGTGGTACGCCACGACGCCTGGTGTCCTGTTAGGTGAACTACAGCTGCTGCTGTATTGCAAAGTCCTTTTTAATGGTTTTGAAAACACTTTAAAGTACCAATTCAGCTAGTGAAATAACTAATAGACTTCACAAAGTCGAAAATAATAGTCACTAGAAATTTCACTAAAAGACTTTTATCACTATTTGGTAACTGGAAAAATATTTGATATGATAACTAAATCTAGTTACCAATTCACTAACGTGGCAGGATTGCTTCTTACTCCACTATACCACTTTTTATTCGCTTTGGCCCCGTGACCAATCCAACCAATCGTTTACGCTTTATTCTAATTATTCAACTATCGGTCAATCTATTTTTCCCACAAGGATATGTACAGAAATAAAATCTCCAGATTACAATTCTTCTCATTTGCATACTGGTCATAAATTCCATTAAATTAATTTGTTGAATACAAATAATATATTTTTTTTTTCAAACCATAAAATAAATCCAAGTCGTAACACATGCCGGACGACAAAAAACGTCGTTGCTGAAATGTATTTTTTTTTATGTTTCACGCTTTTTGATATGTTTTACCGCTTTTGAACCGTGCTTTTGAATAAAATCTTTGGAAATAAAACGTTGCTGTAAAATTTATTTTATGTATATACGTAGTTTTTTAGTATAATTAAAAGTTAGCGTCTCAGGTTAGAGTACAGTACAATACTAATACAAATATCGCAAAATTTATAAATATAAATTTAATAGATAGCCTCAATATTTTTAAAACAGCATTAAAAACCTAGATTGGCGATTAGTTAAAAAAATAACACTGAATATTATTTCTCATTTCAAATATAAAACCAGATAGGCCCTATATCTAACAACAAAAAACGAATAGCTTAAAAACTGTATAACGTGTTAAAAAAGAACAATGTAGGTAATGTCATATCATATTTCTAATATATAAATTCTCAATTTAGGATTAACCAAATACTTTTTTTATACATGAGCAATAAGTGGGCGCAAAGGTTAAAAAAAAATAGTTTATTTTATGCAATAGGCTTGTTCCCCAAAACAAAGACAAAAACATTTTTGGCATTTTTTTAACTATGTAGTAAAACAACATGTGGACATGTGACACAGTAGACCAGGACCACATCTCGTTTGTTAGCTTCCCAATACAAAAGAAAGTCCAACATGGATACGTCGCTGTTGTTGTATTCCAATTATCCGAGACATAAAGATGAATTTTCTTTATTTCAAGCCATCATTCAAACTGTGGCAATGCTGGATGAAAATCTACGTTTTCCACGTGCAATCGCTTGTCGAAAATGGTACCAGGGGGAAACTTTTGACGATCAAGTCTTTTCGAGACAATTAAGTACCATTCGTTCGTTCTTTAATACAAAAGATCCCTTTTCATATTCAAGAAACAAAATGCACTGCTGACATACAGCAAAAGGGATTTGAATTTTTTATTCTCATTCACTGTGTTTGGACTGTTTTGTCCGGAAGTTGGTGGGATTTTTGTTGTTGTTGTTGCTCTCGATGTGGTGAATAGTATTCCATTAAGGTACTTTCCGGTTATAGCCAGGCCCAGTCTGATGTTGCTATTTGCTTGTACTTAATTATGGGTTTATTGTGCAGGTAAAGTTAGGAAAACAAAACAATATCATACGTTTAATGCGTTTCTTTGTTTTTCCTAACCTAACATGCACATTAAACTCAAAATTAAGTACAAGCAAATAGCAACATAAGACTGGGCCTGGCTATAACCGCAAAGTTAAGTTACTACTACAATAGGGGGTATTGATTAAAACTATTTAAAATTATAAAATTAAAGAAAAAATTAAAAGCTCTATAGAAACTATTGAAAAAAGTTCGAAAAATATTTAGTAATTGAATGAAGTAAAATTAAGTAATAAAAAAAGTCATGAAAAACGTAACAAGCCATCACTCCCCTGCGTTCGGAATCGAACCTGCAATCTTGGGCAGTAAAGCTCGCCACTTTAAAAACAAGATGTGGTCCATGACCAACTATACAAACTTTGTATAGTTGTTGGTCATGGCCAATCATAGCCTACAAAGAAAAGAGGTCATTTTCTTGTAGGCTATGTGCCAATGCAATTAAATGCACTTTCTAAACTAAACACTTAATACAGATAGAAACAAGAAAAGATCAAATCTGTTACCAACAAGCAATCCTAATACAAGCTTTTGTATTATAGTAGATTAGATACCATTGTATGGTGCGATATTTTTTACAATTAAAATATTTAACAGTAACAAGCAGTTCCATTCAGTCACGCCGTATGTGACTGTGGCGTATGGGCGCCAGGATTTAGATATACCCAAAACCTACTCAGCCAACCACTCTACAGACCGTTCCAATCCAATTCCATGCCAAAACTAAAATTCTTTTACTTTTAAACTTTACTTGTGTTTTAACAATATTTTAATGTCGTAATTAATCTTTATTATAAACATGCATACTAATAATAAAAAATATATCAATCTCCAACGATTTTAAACACATATCACCTATCGGCAAAACTTCGAAGCCCTCGAATCTACCTTAATCGCTATTCATTTTTTCGTCGCGTGAAACGCGTGCAACATGGCGGCGTGGGGTTAGTGAACAGATGTTCGACTTTTACATTTCATTCGGGTAATACTTTTCTCTTGTGAGTAGTTAATATCCTCATCTCTGGTTCGTCTAATTACAGATGCTGATGACTACGAGGTGGGCGAGTTTAAAACGCCTGCTGTTTCCGACAAATGGGAAGGTGAAGATGAGGACGATGACGTGAAGGTAGGTAGAGAGATAGAAGTAATTTAAGCCTAAACACGCCTGTTTTTTTTATGACTGTTTCCACGAGGGATGTGCCATTATTTATTTCACCACGTCATTTAGATAATAATTGCTGTCACCCCCAAATAATGAATCTAACAGGCCCCCTTATTAACCCCTTCTTCATAATCATGGTTGACATAACGCGTGGCATTAGGGGTGTGGAATGTTCTGGATCTAAGTGGAGCAACATTACTAAAACCAGCCCAACCCTGATCCAGATCAACTTAGTTTTTATTTTGTAAAAATTTGTATATATAGAAACATTAAAATATAATATATAGTTCATTAAGTGTGGTTGACAGGAAACTGAAATGTGTAGTAGTACAGTAGCTTAACCTTCTTTGAAATACCGTATGTTACATGTTGAGAGAACTTAATTTACATCTTTCATTTGAAAGTTAATAATGTAGCAACAACACTAAAACTAGCCCAACCCTGATCCAGATTAACTTGGTTTTTATTTTTAAAAAATTTGTATCTACAGTATATAGAAACATTAAAATATGAATATATAATTCATTAAGTTTGGTTGAAACCAAACTGGAAACTGAATGTGTAGTAGTAGTTTCACCTTTTTTGAAATGCGGTAGCCTATGTTACTCAATTTAAACTCTTTACTTGGAAATTAATAATGTGTGGAACAACGAAACAAATACATTTTGAGACTTGCATAGATCCACCCAATATTAGGCTAATTTGTTTTCCACACTTTATCTTTAAATTTTTAAAATCATCTAATAACATGCTTAAAAATTTTATGTTTATTACAAGTTCCATTGAGAGAATGAAATTGTATCTTAAATATAGATTAAAACCACTATGTATAGAGGATTTGGAATCATGCACACACTGAGAATTTGAATATGCGGATAATGTCAAATAAGTCAATAGAAGAATACCTTGACTTTTGTCATTTTAAATTTATCCCAAATTTTTTAACTTTGCTCCTTTAAGCTTGCACGTCCAGAACCAAGGATGACAGTTTAACAAGGTTTGAGTGTACTTAGACACTGACAAGTTAGTTTTTGAAAAGTACCTAGTTACAGTTATTTAAGCAAAAAGTAACTTAATACTAGTTAGAGTTACAGTAACTGTCAGTCACTTGTAAAATAGTTACTTTTTTAATATTAGCCAAACATTTATTTGAACGAGAATTTTAAACGATGAGACTTATTTGGGTCTTTGAAAAGCGATTTTACCATATCATAATGATTTTCCTTAAACTTCCATTGACTTGCAAAATTCCACAATGTAAAACAAAATATATTCACTCTAAAAAGCTTCTGACAAGTGTTGTATAAACAACCATAGTTTATTTTTATGCTATTTTAATTCAACTACAATCAAATGCTGTCTCAACAAAATGCATTTCAAATAAATACAAATAAACTATACTACTCTATCCCGCACTGCAGAATCAGTTACGTCTGCGAATGTAGTTCCCATGGTGGCAGAAGTAGTTCCCTTTTTAGCCACTTTGGTGCGAGGCTTTGGTCCCTTCCCTTCTTTCCATTTCCAAGATAGCGTCGGCTACCCCAACCACGTTATTGACGGGCTTCGAAATTTCATTTTACAAACAACATCCTTCTGGCAACATCTATCACAAGTTCCCAAAAGCAAACTGATGAACATTTATTGTTACTTTTAATTTCCAAATTGACTTTTATTTATCGATCAGTTTTTATCGATTGCGACCCCAAGGCATCATCATTGCGATTTTAGTGACACCCAGACAGAAACAAAATAATGTAGTAATATATTCTGAAGTGCGCAGCTACAATTACGTCGGACGCGTATGGATACACAGCATGTGAGCAGGTAGGCGCCTCAGGTGCAAAGAGTTCTCCAGTGCGCTATAAAACTGAAATACAGTATAGCATTCCTTCAATCATCCACGTAAAAATGTAACAGTACAAAGCTAGAAAATGATTTCCCTAATATTTTAAGCCGACTATGCTAAACATTTTCCATATAAAACCAATTATTATGCATTTTGAAAACAAAAAATGTTTGAATTTAGCCATAAATTATGTTAAAACCGCATCTAGTTGGTGGGTTAATTTGTTAGTTTATTAGTCAGGTTAGTTACTTAAACTTTCACTAACCGTACTATAATTTGTCTGGTTGGTTAGGTTAGTTTGTATGTTAGGTTTTTAGATTTAGCTTTATCTAGTGAAATCTGATTTTAACGTAATTCAGGTGTACAGTTGATGTATAGATAAAACTGCTCACATTTAAAAAACAAACGTTTTACATTAATGATAACAATTAAGACATAGTTATAAAGATCACTTACACCAATGTTCAAATGGGGTACAATGTGTAAACTACAGTAGAACTTCTCCAACCCAAGGGACAATTTCAGCTACATCTAACAATTTAGCGACTTTTAGGTAAAACTTTAGCGACATCTAGCTACTTTTCGCTAAAAAATTTAAACAAAAAACATCGTATTTTTGTTATTATGTTTTTGAGTTTTTTGGGGGGGAGGTAAGCACATGTGAAAATCGATTTCTGTCGAGGTATTAATATTAAAAAATCGTTACCGCCTAACACTAAATAAGGGACAAATATATGATAATTAAAAAAACACACGATCAGTATGTACTATCTATGGTTTATACTGTCCCATTTACTGCCTTTTTTTACATCATGGCAGGAGGCCGGATTATCAAGTGTCTACTGTATTAACAATGAGTTTGATGTTGATTTTCTTTTAATATAGGATAATTGGGATGACGAAGAAGAAGCCGCCGCTGCCCCTGCAGCTGAGTCCGAGGCTAAATCAGAAGCTAGTAATGAAGGTACGAACTCTTGTTATGAAGTAGATTTTTTAAAAATATCTACAATTGAACTAAGTGGGAATGATGTGAATATGCTCATTTGCTCTTGTAGTTAAGGCTGTTCAAGTGAAGAAAAAAAATGCCTCCAAAATTAAGTTAAGAGAAAAGCAGGAAGAGAAGAGAAAAGAGGAGGAGGAGGAGGTAAGGAAAACCACAAACTTGTTTCTGGTGGTTTTTTAACGTTTTACAATTTAATCTTGACAATCTTGACTTTGAAATGTAGTTGGAGTTAGATCCGCAGCAAACGTTTGAAGAAAAGCTAAGGAGACAAAAACTACAAGAAGATGCTGACTTACAATTGGCAAAGGAAGCGTTTGGTATGTGTTCTGAATTTCGTATCAAAACTTGAGCTAAAGAAATGTGCTGTGACTGAAGTTTGTTTTTTTTTCTTCCAGGACTGGCTAATGCTAACAACACTAACGATTCAACAACGGGAATTGATGCTTTAGAACCTAGCAATAAGGAAGAATTCGATTTACTAAGGAAAGCTTTAGTAGAAAAATTAGCTCGTTACGAAGTAAGTGAAATCTTCACCCTGACGGTTTTGTTTTGATGCGTTTCATTTTGTCAAACTGAATGTTTGCTTTTGTTTGTTTTACAGAAAGACTCATCATATCTTCCATTTCTGGACGAATTGTTTCGGGATATTTGTTTAAACAGTGAGTATGCATTTCACCTGTTTATAACCGAGGTCCAAAAAGGGCTTTAAAACGTTGGCGCCAGTTGGCTGGGTTATTACAATAATGTACAGAAACACCCCATGTTATGAAAAATGCAACTTGCGTAAATTTAAGTGTAATTTAAGTTAGGTAATACATCTTGAAGATTAAAAAAATGTGAAAATTATGGGAATACTAGCATGTGTCGACACATTTGCGGCTTTGCGCAGCTGTATCTTTGACAGCCTTATTCTGTACTACAACAGATGCCCATTTCGGTTTCACTTGCTATCTTAAAAATCATTACTTAAAAGTTCACTGTACTTATGTAACTCGGGGTATCACTGTATAGTGATGTAACTGGCAAGGTGACAGCATTCCATAAGCTTGCCTGGAATAACGTTGCAGGCACCGGGGGGGTTGCATTCAGTGTGGGTCTATAGGCGGAAAACCACTAAATCCATCCCTGTACGTAAAGAATTTTTGCATAGGAAAAAGTTGCTTCTTTTGAACCACCTAGAAGTTTCAAGTTGCCTCAGTTCTGTTTCCAGCTATAGTCCCAAGTCTGCTAACTATGGACTAATTTGATCTGAGCACATTCCTGGACAGTTTAATCACCCATACAGATTATGGGTTAAACCACCCACAGGAAGTAGTTCATTGCTTAAAAATGTTTATTTTTATTTTAAAATATAAAAATTGCTATCTTTTTAAATTAAATAGTACTTAAATTAATATCCAGGATTTCAATAGTTGTAATACTGCATGTTAAAAGCAATAGTAAATTCTGCAACTATTTTCAACAACAAAATACAACAGCATAAACAGTGGCTGTAGGGATGTCTTCGGATGCTCAAATCCCTTATATAAATGGCGTAATATTTTGTATAAATTTCTCCATCCTCCCATATAATTTAAATTCTATGAATAGTTTCCAAACGATTGTTTAGGTGAGAATACAGACATAAAAAAATTTGTACAAATTGTCAATTAATGGTGTGAGGGTATGTCTACATAAAACTTCATTTGCGTGGATTTAGCATGGTGCTCCAGCGGGTGAAATTCAAGTTATGGTTTATGAAAATTTTCAAAATATTTATTTTCCCCCAATATATCGATTATTTTTGATCCGTGGATAAGGAGGGTCCACTGTAATTGCAAATAATTTATCAGCATGATAAGTAAACTGCATGGTATGAAGTTTTCTGTTAGCACACTAGCCTATTTTGTATATTCATGCTGGTGGATACAATCTGTGCAGAAATGCACTTGGATTGAAGTCAGTCCATAGTTAATAGACAGATAGGTTAAAGGTCATTGTACCAAAAAGTGAATTTTTCTTGTTTGATATAATGTTGTTTTTCTTTCTTCTTAAATTCACCTTCAGTGGAAGCCGAAGATGTTAAACGATTAGGATCGACAATAAGTACTTTAGCTAGCGAGAAAGCAAAAGTAGCCAAGGTAATGTATTTTCTTGACTAAAGGCTTTACATTGCTCGATTCATTTCCAAAACAATCTTTTATTTTGTTTCAGGCTAAATCAAAGAAAAAGGGAACTAGTAAGAAGGCTAGCCTAGTTGTTGGTAAAGCAAGTGCATTCGACTACGAATACAGTACGGGTGGAGATTTTGGTGGCGACGAGTTTGACGACTTCATGTAGTGCTGACTATACAAATATAAATATTTTTTTTTTTTTTCGTTTTGGCCATGCGAGTTGAATAAAAAAAACAAACTGCATATTGCTCAGTTTCCAGGTGATGAGCACCTTGTTGACGGGACACTTTGTAAATGAGGTGCTCTTTCTATGGCGATTCACATTTAACTACAGCGAATCATGTGGTATATAGGACTTGGTTCCAAAGACCCGTTCGATTCTAGGGATTGAAACTATTGGCTACATTAGCCATTTTTTGTGTGGGGGGAAGGGGAGACTTCATATTTTTGATCAATTTTATAGTTTTGCAACAGGAATGTTTTTGTTTTTTTCTTCTTCGATTGCTTGACTCCCATACATTTTTGGTATTAGTTTCACCCATTTTGTTATATTAAAAAATTTGATGAATAAAATTCCAGTCGACATGTTGCAATGTTGGATAATATCCATAAAACTTTTCACTCTTTAATTTCTCTTACTTGAAGAATGAACATATGAAACTATTTTGTATTAAAAGCTAACGTGATTATGGCAAGCTCACTACTTTTTCTCATTTCTTAAGCTGCAGATTGTTTATTATTGCAAATGAAAAAGAGATCCAACGTTTTTTTATAAAATTAAATTTTTTGTTCTGTTAATTAACAATCGCCTGTAGAAATTGAGTTGGAGGAATGATGGTGTAACTCAAAAAATGTAGTTTTGAGAAAAGTTTTGACGGGCTAATTTAAAAATGCAATTATGCTGTTATTCCAAATATTGTGCTAATTTATAAATGCACTTACGTACGCTATTCTTTCAAAGATCTTTAGTATCTTTTTCATTGTTTTGGAAGTGAAGCGACAAAGAAGAAAGAAATCTCAAAACATTTCAGATTTACAATAGTCTAGTTTACAATAGTTCCATGTCCTTGCTCCAAAAAGTCAACGTGCAAATGATATGCAACCCATTGTCTTAATGGTATAGACGGGTCTAAAACGATTCAATGTATGCATTTTAAAGAGACAAGTGGATTTATGCAGTTTTTCCACCCAACTTCTCAGTCGCAAGCACCAAGTTGTGCTTGCAATCAATCTCGCAAGACTAGCACAGTGCTACTCAAATGCCTGTCCACGGACCAGTGTCGGTCCGTAGACCGGCAAGAGCGATCCGCGACTTGGCTGCTAATGATAATGAAAAATTAAAAGTATTTTTAAAGCAACTTCACTTGCTTCTTTCTGGATAAGATTGAAAACACAATTCCCATAGCTTTATGAATTGCACTGAAAATGCTTTTACCAGTTGCCTCAAAGTGTATTTGCAAGGCTAGTTTATCTAATATCATGACAGAAGAAACATCGTAATTGTGTGGTTGTTTATTGTCCATCACTGGTGGCACTGTCCACAATAACACCACAACATAGATTGATAAAATATGAATAATCAAGCAAGCTCATGTCATGTTAAATATTGTATTCTGGTTTTTGCCCACAACTTCAAATGTGAAGTTCTGAAAAATAAGTGGTACTGTAATTTTCATTGAACCTTTCACATGATTCTCTAAATTTTATATTATA
>JAQIWH010005416.1:0-14697 GCA_034695005.1 Cryptops parisi | reverse complement strand
ACACACACACACACACACACACACACACACACACACACTTTTACCAACTTTGCATCTACTCTTCAATTTTGCATCCACTTTAGAAAAGCGCATGCTAACAAACTAATGAATTACATATTAACAGTCTACCTAAAGAAAAAAAAAAGAGTTCAAAGCGCCATTAAGTAAATGAAGTAAAAAGCATCTCTCACAAGTAACCTGAGTGTGTAACGCATTTAACGATGGTGAAAATTAGTCTTTAAATGGATCTCACCGTTGTTGGCGGTGTAAAAAGATGAAAAAGCACAATTGAGAGTGCAAAAAGCATCATTATCATCATGAGAGAAACATCTCTGGGATGAAGAACCGAACTGTGTTTATTTCTCAACATGCCTAAGCTTTTTCCAATTCAACTTTTAAGACGTTTTTTTTCCCCCGACTAAAATGAAGAAAAAAGTTTCACCAAAACCCGAGCGAAGGGGTAGATGCTCCCCATGTAATAGATGGCGAAGTCATTTTGTTTACATGGCAATCTAAGGAACCGGCAAAAGCAACTAAACAAATGTGAGCAAAATGGGAGCGAGCAATTAGTTAATGAGAGAGTACAAATTGAGGCACCAAGAAGTTAAAGCGAAAATCTTAAGTCGTCCCAAAAAACCCCACGAGTCTCAATTTAGTTGAGTTTTTTGTTTTTTTTAAGAGAAAAGGGTTGTAAACTTTAAAAAAAAAAAACTGTAAAGTTAATGCACAATTTCGAAATTGAACACAAAATTACCTTTAATTAAACAAAATTTCTTGTAACCCATCAGGAATTTTTTTTTCCGTACTAGGGCAATGAAAAAATAAAAGATTTTGTAAAACAAAATCTGTACCATTTTAATGTGTATATTTACTCATTGTTAATGTATTTCATATCAAACATGGCATTAAGTGTTGAAAAAAAAAGAAGCTCCCAAGCCGGTGCATCAATTAACAGAATCGGTCGTTGTTTTTCCAATAAACGGCTACAAAAACACTCCACTAATTGGCAATTTATTCCAGTGCTTGAGAGTAGAGAAATGTTTAAAATAGCAGTTTAATACAAGATTTACCTCCAAAAAAAATATTAAGCAAAACAAAACTGCCATTCAGCAAAGTTGTGTGTACGATTCTTTGTAAGATGATAAATCGCTTATTTTACAAGGTGCGAATGTGAGTAATACAAATAACCAGTTTCAATTAATGACTCTGGCAACTAAGTTTGTGAAATGTTGCTAGTGATTAATTTCGTGTCAGATTGCCACCGCAGACAACAACCAGTCAGTCAGTTCTTGAATATCAAAGGCGCAATTCGCGCTTCTGGTCTAACTCGGAACCAAAGTTTCTTTCACGCTCTTACAACTTTTTAACCTTTATAATTGTATATATAGATATTTAAAGATGTGAGGGAACGGCAGGCAACGCCAGCTTTTATAATGTTTCTGAAAAAGTCGTCACATTTAGTCAAAATTGAAAATTAGGAACGAAAAAACAGATAATTTTTTATCAAAAAAAAAATATTTCCACTCATTAAACACAGAATTTCTTTAAAAAAAAATCATGTTTTTTAAAAATATTTCTACTGTAATTAATAAAATAACCAGCTGAAACATCGCGAAATCGACTGCTTATCCTCCGATCGGAATATTGAACGTAGCTATTGAAACCTCAAGAGTTATCTAGAGCAGTGGATGATTGGTCAAAAAAACCCAATGTTTTTTTCGAACTGACACAACACCACGCAATCAATTAAACTAGACATTTATGTCTTAGACATGGGGTTTCAAATTAGATAAAGCTGCCTACGCTATCTAGCATAGAAAGTGAGATATGGCGATGTCCGGGATTATCCGCTGCTTGTGGCTAACTGCCGTTTCCCTATAACAACGTTGCTTAAGAAGCATTCTTCAAAAGCCTAAAGTGAAAACTTCAAACACGTATAAGTAGAACAAATGTTACCGTAATGTTAATGTAGCGTCAATGAAACACTTGTACAAAAGTGTTCATCTCCCTATATTAAACAAAAATTCCATGACTTATTTTAATACAAACAGTTATGTCATTTTTATGGTTTACTGTGTTCTATTGCTGAATCGGACAGTGAGATTTAACTTCAAAGTTTACGTTAGAAACATTCTCATTCTGGCTTAAACGCGTGGAGAAGTAAAGCACGTCAATATATCCAAGTAAAACGTGTATACTATTAATATAGCATAAATCAAACACCCGAAACTCAAGTTTAATGAAAATCCTTCGGTAAATTTACAAGATCTTGCAATCCAAACTTTCTCGTTTTACTATTTCGATACTTTCACGTGTCATACACAGTAGGCAACTCGGTGTACTGTGTACAGTATTAATATTTTTAATTGCAATTTTACAGCAAAATGCTCTTATCCCAACACAGTAACACACATAATAATTACAACTCTATTTTATTTTATTTTTTTGTCCACCGTGTTTTTTTTTTACTCGCCCCCTCATTAACCATCATCAATGTTTCTTTTTTACCCAAGCACTTTTTGCTCCCACACAACAACGTAGCATGAGTTTTCTTCCCTTTTCTTCACTCTACGTTCAAACCCCCACAATCTCCCGTCGGGCTAATTATGGCGGGCCCTTCTCTGGCCGATTTAATCACTTTTACCTGATCAAAATGTAAATTTAAGTGCCTCGGCTCCATGACCGAATTAGGCGCGTTTTCCCGCTGTTTTTACGACGCCTGCCAACGGTTGCTTCCCATTGGTTTTCACTCAGGTCACAGCCACCATTCACAAGCGAGCTATGGCCGCCTCGGGTGCACGTGGCTCGATGAAAAATTTAAATCAACTCCAGAGACAGATTACTGAAATTAGCCGCGTCTTCTCAAAATTTTTTATGGGTGGTAAGGGAACGGAATGCTTAACTGTTTTTTTGTTTTGGTAACTCTTCCATCCTCACCCTCATCTTGTGCGCAAGTTGCCAGAAAAGATGTCTAGTGGTTAACTTTTTATTTTATTTTTTTGGGGGTCCATTTTCTTTTCCCGCCTCCCACAAGATGAGAGCCTAGAAGTCGTCGTAATGGTGGAGAGGAAAGAATTTACTTAACGGTGCACAAAAGAAAAGTCATTAGGATGTTAAACAACACCCGCCCACCACCACCTGAAATTTGTAACAGTGACTGCCTTAAGTAAGCCGAAGAGAGAGTGAGAGTCAAATTAAAGGCGAAACACACCTCCTCTTTTTTCTCACCGTTACCCCCCCTAAAACTACAAGCACTTTGAGCAAAGAAAACAATGAAATGGTACAATTAAACATTGCAACAACAACCTCCAAACACTAATAATTGTAATGTCAACACTAAAAAAATAAACTGCAATTCTTTGGGTTCCACAACATCAATAAAACCTGACAGCTTCACTGCATAACAACACGAATTTAACAACTTTTTAATTATGATAAAAATGTCATATTCATTGCACATTATTTGCCATCTCTACAGAGCAATAACTTCATTAGTGTGTGTCATAAAAACCAATGTCTTTGAATGGTACCTTGTTACAATCGCTATATCTAATACTGACAAAAAAGATCAGCTCACTATACTGTATATACGGTGTTCACTTATTTTTAAGTTTTGAAAAAATGGATGGAAGACGTTCTAAATTTGTTCTATTATAGAAAAAACTAATTTTGGTAAAATTGAACAATATTTAGGGGTAGGGCTACCAAGATCTAAAAAATTGCAACCTATGATTCAAACCAATCGTTCAAATTATGGAAGCATCCTCTAAATGTAATCTAAAATGGACCAAATTTTGGAAATATTACTGTTTTTGAATATTGGAAGAAAATAGGCTGGTGCTCCTATTCAAAATGAAATTTTTGTTTTTCCTCTTCCTAGGGTGTCAAACCAACGTTTCCAACTCGGGTAGTGACCTCTAAATTTTATCTGAAATTCATCAAATTTTAGAAATAGTACTTTTTTAAATATTTGAAATAGACTCAATATAAAACTTTCGTTTGTTTTTTCTCAATTATAAAGACCACCCTAATATACAGTATATCAATAATAGTTAACAATCACTTAATATAAAACAATCTACAAAAACTCCGCAACTGAAACTTCTTAAAGGAAACCAAACTATACAACAACTCATCGTGTGGTTTCTTCCTCCACAATGTTAAGAACCATGTCAGCTTGCGATACACTTGTTTTATTTGTTCATCTAACATCTCAATTAATTAAACAGTTACGAGATTAATGTAAATTTTTAAAAAAAAAAACATTTCCCAAATCTTCCAACTTATTAATAATCTTCTATCTCTTTTTTTTAATGTTTATTTTCCTCCTCAACCTCCATCAGCAAAATCACTGAAGTGCTTCAAAAATCTCTTATCTCCATCTCGCTATTCTTTCAATCTCACCTTAAGCCAAGCTCTCGTTAATTTCCAATCGAAAAACCTTTCTCTCCCTCATTCCATTAGGAAACCCTGGTACGAAAAATAAAATAATAAAAAAAAAGAGATTTGATGATGAAAAACCTTTGATAAAGAAAAAAACCGCCTTAATCAGAGGGTTAAGGACGAAAGAGACATTAAATTTTTAATCTTCGAGATGCCGAGTCTTGAGGGACTGCATTGGCAGGGGTCCACAAAAATCCATGCAAACCAAACGATCAACATGCTAATGACCCAAGGAATATTGCCTGGGTGTAGGTAGTGGTAGGTTTTAGGGTTAAAAAGAAGCTGAAGAAGTCGAAGGAGGCAAAAGGAAGGAAGAGGATAAGGAGGCACGGACTTAGAAAGTTCGCAAGGGAAATGATGATGACGCAGACAACGATGATGAAACAAGGCGCAACTAACTCAGATGGAAATTTAAAAGCGACGGAAATTAAAAGCGCACCAGAGATAAGGAGAACCTCCTAGCGTAGTTTATGTGGGCGTCTAAAACGAACAAAAAAAAAAGATATTTCTGGAAGAAAAATTTTTGGCTTAAATCAGCGGGAATTTATTCCGAAACTACATACCATTATAAAATATTACTCGCTTCATTTACATTTCCAAAATTTCTTAACGCTTTTTCAAGGGTTGAGTATACTACGTAATTTGAAAAATTCCATTTCCATCTTGTTACCTTGATTAGACACACATACGAGAGTAGTTCAACGAAGTTGCCGGAAAATTAAAATAAATAAATAATTATTTCTTTCCGTGAACTTTTTGAACTACCTACCTAGTTTGGTTATAAACTATAATAATTTACTGCCTAATACTATTAATTAATATGTTAAATACTTAGCATATTTATGAAATGAGCACCAACATTTACTCTCGCATTAAATTATTGTAAGTTCTTTAAGAGCCAAGTTATAAGATATTTCATGTTATGCTAATCGGATTACAACATACAGTACCTTTTATGTTATAATAGCTAGCGCTAGATTTTAGCATTCTCGGTTGTCAAGGTCAATATGTGAAAAATATTGCACTCAAATTATACAGTGTGTGTAAAAACAGCCTCTTTAGAATAATCGTTTAATAAACTTTCTAACAGCAGCTTTAAAAGCACGCGCTAAAGCAGCTGTTATCAAGCAACTGACTTGTGCTATATTGCAGTATCCAGTGCTGCATTGTATTAGCGTTTTTCACTAATTTATAGCAAACTTAACAATGCACTTTTTACTATAAAAAATATCTATGATGATCACTTAATTTTTTTTTAGTGCATATCAGTTGTGACATAATGTTCTAACCTTGGTTCATTTTATGCGCAAAACGAAAACAAATATGTGAGAAAAACTAACTATAGCAGGATATTTCAGTAGAAAGCAATGAAATTTAAATTTATAAAACACCAGAAAAAAATGCTAGGATGTGAGAAAGTGAATTTATCTGCCGTTGTGTGGTGTTCCGCCATTTCTCCTTCCGGGTCGCATCTCTACATTTGATTTTATTACCGAGTGACGAACTGTAATTCAATCAACACGTGCAACGTGTGATATAAATGCGGCCCTACGGCTGCGATTAAACCACCATTTTCAAGCCTTTTGCTTCAACACACATAAAAAATAAACAGGAAAAAAAATAGAAACAAAAAAGTACTTGTACTTCTTAGAAAAAGTACTTCTTTCATTCGGTGTTGAAATTGACCAAATTTCAAAGATTCCGAAAATCGATTTCAGGTCAACAACAAAATATTTTTATGAAAAAAAGCCTACCATAAGCTTATGTATTTTAAACTGCCTAAATCGGCAAATCGTTATATAAACTAGAGAAACGTGGAATTGCAAAAATTTCTTGTGTTAAACACCTCAATAAAAAAAGTGGAGTATTAAAAACTAAACTTCAACCACTTCAACAATTTTCATAAAATATTAACTGTATATAATTATCGAATTAAGGATCTTACATATTTCTTAAATATCAAAACATTTCATGATACTTTATATACAAAAAAACTGACAACATGAGTGGTGTAACTGGAACAGTGAAACATGGGATACAATACAGTGTACGAGGGTAGATCAAAAAGTTTCCGGAAATGAATCTAACACAGTATTTTGCTACGTTGATAATGGTCGATATCCGGTTGTTGCATTTTGAGTACCACCGACAGTATGCTTCTGGAATACCGTCGAATATTGCTTTTTTAAACTAAAAATAAGTTAATGGCAAATCAACAGCAGCGCGTTAGGGCTCAGCTAGTAATAATTTATTTTTTTAAAGTTTTTAAGAACCCTTTGAACTACCCTCGTATAAGAAATTATATTAACATAAACAATATTATTTAAACTAAGGGACTATATAATAATAAGCAGTCTGCTACAAATTTTTACAAAATAACAAAAATTTCTTGATGAATAGAATAACTATGTACCATCCTGTGTCCTTTCGTAAAAGCCTCAAGTAAGACATACAAAATCCATTTACTCGCCTGCTGTCCACTGTCGGTTCACTGTCCTACAATGCAAAAGGCAATGGACGCCAATTGTCCCAAACAAGGACATCTGCTGCAGAGGGTAGTAGCCGGCCAGTAATGGCCAAGCTTGACAATCTTGCAAACGTCGATGCAACCCATCTACTGTTAACTCTCTCTGGGATATACAGAGCAGAGAGTGAGAACCCAGTGTTGTGTGTGTCAGTGTGTGACTGGGACACTAGAACCCAGAACAGGAACGTTGCAAACAAACGCTTTGAGATGTTGCAAAAGAGTCTCTCTCTCTCTCTCTTAGGGCTGTCCCTCCCCTTAGCCAACAACAAACTCAAACCCTGGGTTTTTATTGGACCCAGGGCCTCGGTTTCATTTGCATAGGGAAATTAACGAGTGCAAGCGCTTTTTGTCTCGGGCGTTGATGAAAAACACAGCGGTCCCCAGACCCACGGGTTTTTCTCTTCAACCATCACCAAATGAAAAATCTCTAAGTTATGGAGTGAATGAGCGCTGGCGTGTGTGGTAGAAGTGAGAGAGAGAGAGAGAGAGAGAGAGAAAAAAACTGTAAATGAAAAAAAAAAAGTGAAGCGAGAGGGGAAGAGCAAGAGCGTGATCGTCATTGTGAATATGCTCAGCCATCTGAATGGCAGCTACCGTCAGAAGGACTAAAGGGGTTAGGACTGGCACCTGAGAGAGTGAGTTGTTGTGAGGAGGGGATGAGGGGGGGTTAGAGATGAGGACAACAACGAAGAGGGGGAGATCTGAGAGAGAGAATCGAGGGTTACCACCGTGCATTTGAATCTCAAATCGGTGGTTCTCATTTGCATAACATGTATCTCCCCACGCCGTGGCCCCGAGGCGAAGACAGAGCAGTAAAGAAAAACTGAGGTTGGGGGTAGTGCACAGCTAGGTACTGGCCATAAGAAAAAAAATTGGTGAGAGAGTGGCCCAGGAAAAAAAACCGCTCCCTCGTTTGCTTGAAGGAAAAGGGTTGAAGCGATGGATGAGAACTTTCTAACGGCAGTTTCCTGGGTTGTGTTTGTTCCTGTGTATTATATATATAGGATAACTCGTTTAAAAATACTACCAGTTTTTGTTTCTTTAAAATACAGAAACTGTTTCACCAAAGTCAACTAAACTACAATATGCAGGTGATAATTTATTTGAAGGGCCTGATGTAAAAGAGTGTTAAGTAACATTTTTGTCAAAAATGATCTAGAAGTATTTTCGAATGTGTTAGGTGAAATTCTATTTTCCTAACAAATAATTTTGACCCAAACAACAATAGGTGCAAAGATGTTGGTGCAAAAAGTGTGAAGTAGCTCATAGACAGTAAGGCAAGTTCAGATCTTTAAACACGTTTTCCTCAAAATTGTAAAAATGTTACCCTTTTAACACTAGACCTTTAATTTATCGGGAAAATCAAATGTAATAATGTTGCTTTATAACTGGATTAATACGAAGTGATGTCAATTATACTGCATTGCCTTTTTACACTACAATTATAGACCTACTACATATACTGCATCAGAATTTCCATTAACCCAAATTCTTTAAATATTACGCACTATGAACAAACATTCTTTGTTTTGTTTTGCATTAAACTGTTATCCTTCACACAAAAAGTGGAAAAAATATCTTATTTCACGACTAAATATTTATTTGAAACTTACTGCAATTATACATTCAAACAACTTTGTTGATAACATTGGTTGTTAACTATGTACCAATAATTGACTCGCAATGTTTCCGGAAGTGACAAACTAAGCCAAAATAACAAATTTGGGATAAGATTCGGAAGTACTGAATAGTTCCTTCTGAGATAATAAATCGTAATTTTGTATTTGATAATTTATGCAATATCGTTCATTAAAAACCCAGGTGGTTTTGTGAACCATTTTCAATTGACCACGAACTTAGCTGACCAGGTGCAACACTGAATGGTTACTATTTGGCTAATCCTTTTATCCGAACCTCCCTTTGATCCTACGAACCTCCCATTTTCCCACCCAGAAACTCAAGATGATTGTCACATGACAAAAGAGGGCTCTTTCAATAACATAACGATGACACACAAACATTAACTTCTTCTACTATCCAACATAGAGACACGAACCGTTCACCCTACCCCCCTTCATCACCAAGACTACTATAAACAAGCTACTTCGTACTACGGTTTCTCACTTTTCAATGGAAACTTAAAACAAATGAAGGAAACTAGTTTTTGTTCTGCCTCACTTGTCCATCTTCCGCTTGGTCGGAGTCTCGGAAAACAAGGTTGCGATAAATGAAACGGTCATCACCATTAATTTCCCTTGATGGACATTGCGATGATGCTAAAAGTTAATGAGCTGTTCACCATCAATCTTACAACTTCTCCACCCCAGAAACTACTATTCTCGAAACCACAAGAAAATTTAAAAACTTGGTCAATTCTTACCAATTAAGTATGTAAATTTTATGTTAGAATTGGGGATTGTTGGGTGGAATAACAGCGTAACACAAAAAATGTAGTTTTGAAAAAAAAAGGGCAAAAACTTCTGACACGTTCAAATTTAAGAATACAAAAAATTTTGTCAACTGTATATTTATAGAAGGCAAATGAATAAGTTTTGCAAAATAAATCTTTTAACTTTAGTCGACAGTTACAGGTTAATTTAAAAATGCAATGACGCTGTTTTTCCAAAGATCAGCATCTATTCCATTGTTTTAAAAGTGAAACAAGCAAGTGAAACAATCAGCAAGTGAAGGGACAACAAGAAAGAAATCATACAAAAAGATTTCAGATTTACAATAGTCACGTTCCACATTCTAGCTCCAAAAAGTCCAGAAGTTCAAATTTTATGCAACCCAATGTCTTTATGCTATAGACTGGTTTAAAACGATTCAACATATGCATTTTAAGGAATAAAAACGTAAATGAATTTACGCCGTTATTCCACCCAATTGAGTTCTACACATAAAAAATATATATACCACATAAAACTAAACTTTTCATGGATGCGATGAGTTGGTACTATTTCAACAACAACAACAATCCTTTCGTTTGCTTTGCAACTGCAAAATGGGGCGAAGCGAAAACCTAATCCCTGTTTAGAGATGACAGCTAAGTTCAACATAGAGAATTTTTCGCCAATGGCGATGATGATGACAGCAATTTTTTTTCTATTTATTTAGAAAAACAGCGGGGATTTTCCTGCGATGACCAGCGAATGCGAAATGATAAATTGCCAGGATCTGCATAATCGTTCACCAAAGGTTGCTTTGGCCAAAAGCTCTAATATCCTAGGGGCCTGAGAAATATTCGCCATCAAAAGCCTTTACTAAGAACCGTCTTAAGTTGGGTGCACCATTAAGACCACTGGTCATCCATAAGAATTAAGAGCGATATGTGTAATCAACGTTCCTAATCCTACTCGTTTCTTTTCGACCAGGTTTCCTTCCCCCGCTTGCAGTTTATAAAATTCAACTTTTTATATGTCCTCTGTTTGGATGTTATCGCACATGGGAAAAAAAGATAACGTTCTTTGCAAAATGAATACATTTTATACACGGTAAAGTGAATCTTCCAGTCTCTAAGATGGTTGCCAAATCATTCAGGTCATCGCTCATCGATCGATGGCGAGTTTAAGACCTCAACGATTTTAAAGAGTAGCGTTCGTTATCTATTCCTTGAATTTGAAAAGGTTTTCAAAATTGAAAATCACTTGTTTTTATAGACGTATTAATAAAGCCATTATCTAATTATATTTATATTAACGGTTATCTAGCTAAAAGGAGGCAATGTCTTGTTATCAAGAGGTTCGATACTTCTAATGCAATCTTCAATTATAAATATAGTATAAATGGTTACGTATTTTAAAAACGAATTGGAAAAAAAATGTTTAAAACAAATTCTAAGTACTTTAATTCAGTCGTATTCCAAATAGAAAACAATAAAAATTGTAAATATGCATATGAGAAAATATTACACTACAGTTAATCTACATTAATACTGCTGTACAGTACTTATAAAACAAGTACATTAAAAATGCTTTTTTGAGCATACTCTTTATATACCCTCAGGGCCGTGCAGAGCCAGTAATAGGCCCAGGCCAACTGGAAAATGTAAGCCCCCATTTCAAACTGCCCATTTAAGTATTTTTGTAATTAATGCTAAATACATATGTTGTGTGGGTTTGACATGTGAAGTATCATTTATATGAATAAATTTATATAAATAAATTTATATGAATTTTTTACTTATATGAATAAATAATATTTTACTTCGTTGACCAGCAAAAGTAGGCCTCTCTAAAATCGTAGGCCCATGCCAAATGGCATCACTGGCCTACCCTTTGCTCGGCCCTGTATACCCTAGTACTGTCATATATAGATATACTATATGTACATACTGCAATAATATAAATATAATATAATAAAAAAAAAATTGAAAAAAAATTCATTTTTTATTTCTGCATGTTTCGATTTATGCGAATTTTGATTTATGCAAATTTCGATTTATGTGAATTTAAATTCGTTGAGTGATTCGATATTTGATTTATGCGAGTTTTGAGTAATTCCATTTTTGATTTCTGCAATTTTTGATTTATTTATTTATATATTGCGATTTTTTGGTAACTTGGACGATATTCTTAATTGGATGATATTCTCATAAACGACTGTAGATGGAAGTATACAATCAATTCACAAACTCACAAGTGAAGTTAATATAAAGAGTAGGCCTATAAAAACATGATTATTGACAACTACAGAACAATGTCTGCCAATTGAGACGGGGGAAATATATCTCATTATGATTTTAGTTTATCTCATTATACTGTTTACATTCGTGTTATAAGTTTACGCAATCTCATTACTTACTTTTCTCATAGTGTTGTTATGGTAACATACACAACTCTAACAAAGATATATAGTAAGCTATGTTTTTACAATTCTAGCAGCTCATTGTTATTATTCTATTAAATGTTTTTACACTCACGTTATTATGGCATAACCCAAGCGTTTCAGATAAAAAAACAGATTTTGGTTTTTATATAGATCAGGGATCGGCAACCTTTTAGTGGTGACATGCCGAAGAAATTATACGAATCACTCAGCGTGCCAATATAATTCCTTTATTTTTATAAACAACAAGCATCAAACAAATTTATCTAACGTTTATCAAGTTTTTGCCTTTTTAATGGCACTGTAAAGTATAATTTACTGTATTTTACAGTAATTCATTCAGCGTGCCAACCGTGGCACGCGTGTCATAGATTGCCGACGCCGGATATAGATTATTACATACAAAAACCCATCTAGAATGGCTTTAACTCAAAATTGCATATGCGGTACTTTCAACACGGTAGTTGCAAGGTACTGCTCAACTGACCACACCGAACAAAACTGCTTAACACGAGAAAAGCGAAGGCCTAAACCAAGAAAAGCTGAGCCACTACTACTAATAAAACAACAACATCAACACAACAACAACTCTGCCACCACCATCGGTACCGCTGACAAGCTGCAACATGGAAACGCTAGCACCCTTTCTCGACGACTGAGCGTTGAGTAATAGTGACCTGCGCACCTTGACGCCAAAGCTGCCCTTGGCAGTTCTCTAATCCAGCCAATGGCCATGTCAAGTGCGGTCGAGCTGACCATCTTCTTCAGCAAACCCGACTTGAACCTAAAAGCCAATGGTTGCTGTTTGTGCAATAACCCTGCTGGAAACCCCTAAGTGCGCTGCTGTACACGACCATCGTTAAGAGACGTCTTTGCCATTGATGGGCAGCCGTTGCTGTTGCTGCTACGGGGTCCACGTGACCACCTGGCACGTGGGGTCCTTTGCAAAGGATTAGGTCACCCGTTTCTCTCAGTCATTAGGAAATGGTAGAAACAGACGGCAAATTAATCAACCACCCACCGCTTGCAGCTGCAACCCCTTTCATTATAGGCACGAGCGAAAGGCTGGTTTTGGAACAACTCGTTATTAATGCCACTGGAATAATTCTAAAATCGATGCCGAATGTTTGGACTGGATATTTAATCGGCCACTAGCAAATGAGGGGGCAACAACTTCGACTCACAGCCACCGCGGCTCGCTCGATCTAAGGGTAGTTCCGACGATAGGTCTACTTAGAGTCCATTAAGTTTGGACGAAAATGAAAGATGAGAAAAGAAAATGGATGGAAATTAATGGTCACGTGCGACATTAATTTCTGTTAATGGAAGATATCTGCAATTCCGCTCCATCTTGTGTCCTATTACAATCACACACAAAAAATGTTCACCCTATTAAAAAAATAAAACACGGTGCTGCAAATAAAGTATGCGATTTAATAATTCATTGGGCTATACGTTGAAATTAAAAATAAAACCCGTTTAATATAATTTTTCAAGACACCACTGACATCTTAAATAGAAACCATATTAAAGAAGTACAATTAATATACGTCATGCTAAAAAAAAACTATCTATTTCTTAAGCAGACTTGTTAAGTGGGATTGTTATTTTTCAAATAAAATTTTTACTTCTTAAGTGAAAGTTTTATTTTTGGGTGGGTTCCAATTTATTTCTTAGTAAACCTGTACTGTATTGTAATCAGTCAAAGTGGCCCTTAAAAAATTTGTTTAAACAATAATAAAGTACTAAATATTTAAACTTCACTAAAATCATATTTCAATTTTAATGTATTTTCTAAATAATTCACATTTTAGTATATAGACATATGTTTTACAAAATTTTTAAAAACTTTTGTATTACAATATTTTCAAAAATTTTTGTATCTGTGTGAACTAATTCAGCCATTGTGAACACGGTTTCCAAAAATAAAAATAGAATGTTTTTTGTTTTTGTAGATTTATACTCTGGATGTATTAATAAGTATCTAACTATTTGTAGCTAGTGTATCGTCATCCGGTTATAAAAGTGAAATTATTCATGATGAAAACGAGACAAAAAACTAATAGCCCAAATGTGTACAATTAGAATTGCTACAAAAATAAACCTAAATAAAAGCAGCAAAGTCTCCCTTATTTAGAATACGACATTACTAAATGGTGAATTAATTACCTCTTTAAATTATTAACGTCATAAATTACCATCTCGATCGGGCGCGATAAGCTGCAACTTGTGAATATGGATGGCGTAACCTGATTGGCTGGTGGAACATTGTGTTAAAAAGCACCGCCAGCAATGCTTTCCTGCAAAACTTGCCAAAGCTTAATTTTTCGTTATTTCCCAACATGGACAAAACTCAACAAGAAATTATTGTACATTGTTACTTTACATTTGACATGATCGGATGATTTAGACAATAATATTTTCTCCAGACATGTGTCTGGTTGGATTTTTCATACGGCACCTTTTTTTTTTCTTCAAGGTGTTTTATTTTTTGTTTAGGGAAGGGGGTTATGTAAGGAGTGGGGGTGTTAGTAGAAAATATAGACATTAGGGGGCTGTCCAATTGGAAGCATGGTTGGCATTTGGCTGTCGAGGACGTGGGTAGTTTATGAGAGCAGCGGGTGCATTAACAGCCACTTTTCACCAACAAGACAAGGTGTTTTTCCAGTAGCAACAGTAAGAGAGGTGGGGGTATCTAAACTACAGGGGTAATAGCTGCGGGGGAGTCGAATGCGATGAAAGGCAATGACTCGATGCAGGATGCTGTTCACTGGAGCAAAAGAGCAAAATGTGCCAAAAAAGCCCCACGAGACGGTAAAGCAAAATTGAAAAGGGTGCAACGAGTTATGGTAACACCGAAAAACTGTGGTGTACGGTATGTATATATATATATATATATA